>VUQI01012916.1:2303-20848 GCA_015106735.1 Paratilapia polleni
AATGCTTTTCACTATTTGAGCTTCAGAATATTAACCACCATTTTCATGTTTGCCGAGGCAGTACATCGTTGTAGTGCCTTCTATCCACCATCCAGCCTTCACAGAATCAAACAGATACATTTAGCAGGTTCACAGTGCTACTTAAAGAAAAAAAATGACTTCCTCTTTTGCAGTGAACAGTGACACTAGACACTAGGTGGTAGAATCATCTAATATGGATATAATTCTTTGGGATACTGGGCCTGAACTCTACAGTTATAATAAATTCACCTCCATAAAGCTGGCATAGAAGCAGCCTTTTCAGGCACAGCATCTAAAAGTCTGGGAACATAAATGCATAAAAGAAAATTCTCAGAATGTCTACATAACTGAAATAGGAAGTGGAAAAGAATGGGTTATTTTGTAACTTGGGTGAAATGACTTTTATGTTAACAGAACGATACTTTGCAGTGTCTGTGTGAGGGAAAGTTGAGCACCTTACTGGAATGAAGCCAAAGGCATCCCATGTGTTGTGAATATAATAAGAGGACACATATGGTTCACTTTGGGTAAAATCTGTATATTTGCAAGTGTGTGAGGAGACTCTGAGTGTGTGTGCGTGCGAAGAGCGCATGCGAGATGTGGCACTCATGGCAGACCACAGACCTTGTGCTGTCATCCTCTGTTGAGGAGGCGCGACTGAGGTGACATTCACGTCCCCGGTAATTATCAGGACTATGATGTGGGAACATTAATGATGTATGAGGGCCCAGCGAGGGGTGAGAGCCGCGGCTTCACAGGGCCTCATTACTAAGAGATACCACCAGCAAGAGAGAGAGAGACTGCACAGCCACACCCAGCTTGGACTCGACTCAGCATTCGCCTACACTTCACTCTCAGTTTTGCTGTGTTTTGTTACTGCTGTTGTCACACAATAAATTAGCTTCCAAACGCCGACACCAACATGTTTATGTGAACACATCTCACTTCCTCCTTCCGCGGGGGGAAACCGTGCACAGTTTTTCAATGTGGACTTATCGGCACAAGGCAAAAATCTTAAATTAACAATGTCAAACTTAAAGAACTGAGTCAGAATGTCAAATCGAGAACTTTGATCCTCACAGACCTCAATTTTGCCCTCTTGTAACTAGAATGGACAAGATGTCTGATTATCTCTAATTAAAAATGATTAAGCACCTACTTACTGCAGTCAATGACCATTGACTTAGGGGAATGCTGATGTGGTGAGTGTGGTCCTGTTTTGGGTTAATTCCAGCAAGCCTTCAAATTTCTCATTTCAAATCAGAGAAGGTGCTCATTGACCAGATTTAAATCATTAAAGCCATCCACTTCTCTCCTGTAGGGGGATTATAGATCTCTGGGCTCCCCATGCTGTCCGCTTCATGCATGCTGAGCAGAGGGAATAGGGAGTGGAGCCAGTGAATGTGAAAAACGAATAAAGGGTTCAAATAGAAAACAAAGACAGAGGAAATAAAGTCGATTACAATTCTAGATTGTCAAACATTTGATCACGACCCAAAATGGGAGATCAGCATGAAAGACAGAAGAGTCAACATCTCTGTGCATCAGTAAGTGTGTTGAGAGAATTAAACGTGATGAGAGGTGATAACATTTTTGGAGGCTGACGAAAGTTCCATTGTGGTGGTTTTCTTCTTCTTGTTTTTTCCCTTTCCTGAGTTGTAGTACAGGTTCTTGGAGACATGTCAGCCGACTTGTCTAGCTGTCACAATCCAGAGGGCACGTGCATGACTTCATGTCTAATCAGGTGTGGTATCCATGGAAACTGAGGTAGCGGAATGTCATGTACAGCATCTTGTCTCGCAGTGCTCTTGGCAAACACTGAGGCTGCGGGACTCGTGGCCCACATAGAGCATGTTAACTATCTTCAGCACAACACAGCCGTCACAAGCACACCAGCAAATCCAGCTTCTCATAATAGAAGCTTCTAACTGTGGCTGCTTTTGACATTATTATATTTGGATCCCCAAGGCTATATTCCAGTTACAGATAAAAAAAAACCCCAAAAACATTCATATTTCCCAGGAATGAATGAAAACAACACGTAGCACCAATAATAGATATGTTTATACAGGTGGGTAGTCTAATGTTGCTAAGTACCTCACATGCCACTATCACATCCATAAATATAGCCAACATAGGTGCATAATATTTGTTACAGCCTTTCAACACATTACTGTGATGTTTACCACAATCATCATCTTTAGCATGTTAGTAACCTAACATTTATAATTGCCACAAATTACAAATGAGGTACACACTGGTCAGAAACACATTAGTTATTAATTGTAATGTCAAGAAAAAAAAATAGAAGAAATTTTCAATCTGATGGCAAAGGCTGTGACTTTTTTTTCCCCCCAAAATTGGTGCCAGTGTGCTAAAAATGGGAAATTAGCCTTTGGGGGAGCTAGAGGAAAACTCATAATAGTGAAAACTTTGGAGGGTTGAGCCTCTAGATATCAGGATGTATGTATAAAAATTCCAGTGTAACCAATCCAATAGTTTATGAGTGAAGCAAAGGAACCCAAGAGGAGAACAGTGAGGCAGACTGAGTTTACGAGTTTATTTTATTTTAGTTGGTGGTGACAGATTAGTTGAGATAGAGACTGAATTAGGCTGAAAGCAAGACTGGCTGAGGCCCACTGAGATGGAGCATGGTCCTGGAAAACAGAGAACAAAATTACTACAGAATCAGTTAAATTCACTGAAGACTAGAGACTAGTAGATCACCGTCTTTAGCTGGTATTGTATGTGTATTACCAGACTAACAGATACAACACAGAGTGGAGGAGAAGCCGGGGTTGAATGCTGCAGAGCCTGATTGTGGATTGCTTTCAGGTGCGCAGACTGATTGCAGAGCAGGTGATGATTAAGTGGCATGCCCAGACAGACACAAAAACAGACACACTCACAGGACCCTAAAGAGTTTTAAGGAAGGGGAGAAATATACCACACAACCTCAATGGTGAAATGATACAACAAAGACTATGACAAAAAGTTGCAGATGTTTCATTTTCAGCCGGAGTGGTGAATCGACCTTCTGGTCATGATATTAGTTTGGCTAAAGCTTAACATTTAACTGACTCATCAAATAATAAAGTATCCAAACAATGATAAAAACCTTTAGAGACTTTGACAATTGCAAAGCCATTTCCACTGAAGTGTTTGTGTCCACAGACTTCAGAGTGTAGGTGTACAGCAGTGGATGAAATTTTGTCAGCAAGATTGTGAACACAGAGCTTTAATTGAGCAGCCATGTAGGGGGGAAAAAAAAGGTTCTTTATATATTTGTGTTTGGATAACACCTAAGAGGACAAGGCCATTGTCTAAAAAACACACCATATTTCTGCTTAGGTGAAACAGTTTGAATCTGAATGTGAAAAATATCCGCAACAAATTTACTCCCAGCAAGGTTCAATTGTTCCACTCCATAACTGAGTACAATTGCTTTCTGATTGTCCTCATGTGCTCAAATGAGTCAAACTAAGGTGAAAACCACTGCAGGGTTTCATTCGTAAACAAACTAATTCACTCGAAACACAAAAAACACTCCACAGTTCCTCCGGATGCTGCTAACACATTACCATTTAGTAACACAAAGACTGTGCATTGCTAACAGAGAAAATGGTTTTAACATTGTCAGCAAGGTTATAATCATTTTAATCTCTGCCGACACGTGTGACCATAAATTTAAAAACACCAGCTTCAGCAATAAAATCTGAGGAAACAAAGGCCCATGAAAGACTAACAAGGATTGAAGGGTATTCTGTGCTGGTTTTCATCACAGATACTACAGTTTCATCAGAAATGGATCTTAGCAAACATACAGAACACGTCTCCATCCCAGTGACATTGCCCAAACAAGGAGGAAAAGATTTTGTAAAGTTAATTGAAATGCACTGCATGCTGGGAAGTACGCCAGTGAGCATAATTAAGATGTTCTCTCAACTTACAAGTTAAACTCACAGGAGTTCTGAAGCTGATTAGTGGCAAGATGAAACTGACAAAAGTATGAATACGAGGTTACTCGCTGATTAAGAATTAATCATTTCCGTGATATTGTTTTTACATGTGTTGTGTAGAGCAGCAACTCATGTTTCTTTTAGAAGGCATTAGAAATTGAAATTCAGTAATTACACTTACTAATATTAGTGACACCTAACTACTTCAGAATTTTGGGCTTGTTTGCTGTTTTACAAGGAGATGGGAGAACTGCAACTACAAGTAACTCCAAGGATGTCTCATTTACATGGTGTGTTTTCTTAACTGCTACCCATTAATCAGCTGCTTTGTATTGTACAGGATATGAAGCTCAAGACTACTGCTGCTGTGTGCAGCCAGTGAGGCTAATTAGTTGTTTATGGAGAGTAAATGTCTTGAAACCATAGGCGAGCTGCTCAGTAACTGCAGCATCTTTTTTTAGTGCTACTTTTCTCCCCTTTTGCCTTTGTAAGAGTATATGGTCAAGAACAATTATGTGCAATTAAAGTTCCCATACAAATATGGTCATAGTAAAATGTTTGGCTATAATGCACAGTGCCACATTTGGAGAAAACCAAACCCAGCATATCAGCACAAACACCTCATACCAACTGTCAGCATGATGATTTGGGCTTGTTTTGCAGTCACAGGACCTGGGCACCTTGCAGTCATTGAGTCGACCATGAACTCCTCTGTATACCAAAGTATTCTTGAGTCAAATGTGAGGCCATCTGTCTGACAGCTAAAGCTTGGCCCAAACTGAGTCATGCAACCGGACAATGATCCCAAGCACAGCAGCAAATGTCCAACAAAGTGGCGTATGTTGTTGTTCATCTCAGGTTGTATTTACCTAATTTTAAGACCTGCTAAGGACCAGATTATTTTTTATCATGTCCTGATGTGTAAAATCATAGGATTGACAGAGGGTGTACTTTCGTTTTACCATGACTGTATATACAATACATATACATAATACAGATGTACAGTAGCATTAGAGGAAACAAACAGAACTTTAAGCAAATATATTAAATACACTACTGTAACAGAGGTAGCTGTTGTTTTGGATCCTAAAAATTTCTACTTTTGTTTCTCAGTCTGACCTTTTCTCATTTTTATGGCACATGAACATCAAATGTTGAAGAGTTACACAACCTGAGCTTGTTGCAGAGACCAGGCTTCTTTGCGGCAAGGCCATTGCCTTATCCCATTGGCTGGTGGAGGGGCATGTTGTAGGCAAGAGCTGGCAAGAGCAATCGCTGTGGCTACTGTTTTATTCATTGAGTGACTGTCCTTCAACATGACTGACAAGAGGTCAGATTCAAAGACTGTATGTGAAAAAGAATATGATCACTGGGCTACGTTATCTCGTCTTCTGGACTTGATCGACTCACCATCCCATCTTGAAGTACAAAGGGGTATTAGGTGATGCGCTACACCAGGTGGTGACAGCTGGTTAACAAGCCAACTTCTATATCTCTGCAGCCCAATGCATATGCCTTAGACAAAACGTGAAAATTGCTCAAATTCTCTGGATAATATTAGTGATGTCTTTCATTTATAAATCTGTTTTTAGTCATTATTTGTAATTATGGTTACTTATGCTTTTAATTATGTTCTATACTTTTAGTTTTGTTCTCTTACTGTTTTGTAATTTCGTCTTCCTAATTGTTTTATCGATTCTTGTGCAATGGTCAATGTCTGTTGTGCTTAAATGTGCTATTTAAATAAGCTTGACTTGACTTTAAAATAACAGTCCTGCATATTGAATCTTCAGTGCTCCAAAAACAACAAGATCCAATTATTGTTTCATTTAGCTCTTTTAGCAAGCTTTGAATTTACCTTCTGTTTAGATTTTATGTACATTGCCATACACAGAGCCTCCTTTTAAGGGTCTTTTTTTTTTAATGTAAAACAGCTGCTAAACTCACATTAAAAAAAACAAATAAAATCCACAGTTGACCTACAAACTTTCTCATAATAGTGCATGTTACACAATGAGGAAAAAAGGTTTTCACAGTAGTAGTGGTGACCCCACAAAATTTGGCTTTAATTCAATACCAAATAATACAATGCTAGGACTGCAGATACTGATCGATTTTCTTGTAACAAGTTGATGTGTTCATGTGTAAGGGATTAAAATGTCATAATGTGAATGCATTGTTAACAGGCTAAAATGTTTTAATCACTGACAAATATTTTGGATGTGCTTCTATTTGAAGTTTTATTCTTTACCACTATTCTATGCTGATAATTTAATTCATGCAGGGCAACAACGACGTCTTGATGGAAATACAACAATTAGTGTTACTCAACTCATGAGACCTGAAACTATGTGATGATTTTACTGTTTTGTCAAAAAATCACACATACATCAGAAGCATTTTTTACTGAGTTATTATTAAGCTTTAGTCTCTGGTCTCCACACCATTACACCACCATCACCAGCCTGAACCATTGATACAAGGCAGGATGGGTCCATTCTTTCATATTGTTTATGCCAAATTATGGCCCTACCATCCGAATGTTGCAGCAGAAATCGAGATTCATCAGACCTAGCAATGTTTTTGCAATTTTGGTGAGCCCTTGTGAATTATAGTATCCTGTAGTGACAGGATACTATACTGTGACAGTAGTGTCACCGGGTGTGGTCTTCTGGAGCCATAGCCCATCTGCTTCAACGTTCAACTTGTTGTGCAGTCAGAGAGGCTCTTCTGCATACCTTAGTTGTAACAAGTGCTTATTTGAGTTACTGTTGCCTTCCTATCAGCTCAAAGTAGTCTGACCATTCTCCTCTAACCTCTGGCATCAACAAGGCATTTTCACCCAGAGAACTGCTGCTCAGTGGATATTTTCTCTTTTCGGACCATTCTCTGTAAACTCTAGATGGTTGTGTGGTAAAATCCCAGCAGATCAGCAGTTTCTGAAATACTCAGACCAGCCCGTATGGCACCAACAACCATGCCATGTTCAAAGTCACTTAAATCACCTTTCTTCCCCATTCCGATGCTCGGTTTGAACTTCAGCAGGTCATCTTGATCATGTCTACATGCTTAAATGTATCTATTTGCTGCCATGAGATTGGCTGATTAGATATTATATATATTAGATATTTGCATTAACCACCAGTTGAACAGGTGTACCTAATAAAGTGACCACCAGTGTATATTGTAGAGGTTGGAAATTGGTTGGAAAAAATATTCAACAAGAACTTAAAAGTTTTTCCTTTTTTTGCCCTCTATAACCTAAAGCCTTCATGCCTCCTTTACTTTCTGTTTCTGTCTCCAGGGTTACATCCTGAGTTTCTCCATCACTATTTTGTGGATAGTCATCCTGTGCAGGAGCCTTAAAATATCAAATGTAAATCCAAGACATAACTACGAAAAGAAATGATGATTGAAGTAAATGAACTTCACTTAGTTGTATATGCGTGGACAGTATGTAAAGCCTAAATCTGGTAGTGTGCCCAGCACTAATATCAATTAGCATGCAATATCAATTAGCTACCAATCTCACAGCACATTAGTAGGGATAATGGGTTGACCCCTAATACGACCCCACTTCACTTCAGTGGATCCTTTTAAAATACTTTTGATAAAGACTCCATGCTTGAAAAACTAAGACTGTTTGCAAAAACAATGCTGTAAAGGACAAAGGAAATATTTAAAAAATTTTTTCCTGAGGTGAGAATGTTAAAATTCAGGTATCACAGAGCAGCACAATGAGGTATATTGTTGTTCTTTTATCCTCCGTTCACTGCAGAAGAAGGCCTCAGCCTGTATAGTGGCTGAAGGGTCTATAAATGTTCTATGCTCTGCGTCCCGTGAGTTACAATGCTCAGGGCAGGCAATAACTCACACCATTAAACATAACGAGGGCTTAGACAGGGCTAAGGCATTGGCAACAACGAAAAATAATGTCTGATCCTGCGATGATGGTGTAATATTCCTTTCCGTAGTTTTGTCAGCCAGCGACAGATCCAGACAAACCCAGAAGATGCTTGTGTCATGCTGTGACAGACAAGTACCCAGCAAGGAAGATCCATCTTTCAAGGTCAGTTAATCTGACTGATTCTGAATCTGCCCCTTTTCTTCGGGGAAATTTTGGAAAGGAGAGAAAAAATAATCAGAATATACATAAGAAACAATAAAAAAAAAATGTGTTTGTTGGCCTATTGGATGTAAAAGTCCTTGGATAATAGAAAGTCTAGAAGTACAAAAGGAGATGAAGGTTCAGGTTGGAAATACCAGGAGATATTCTCTAAGCCCTTTTATGAGGACAAATATAAGGCTCAGTCTTAGATAGTTTTTGGGGCTCAAAAGTTGTAAAGGTCATCCTTTGATGTATTGCAACACAGAATATGAGCGTGTTATTTAAATCCTTGGATCATATTTTAGAGTGGGTGCTCTAATCCCAGCAGCTCCAGGATATGGGAACTGGTTTAAAGTTGATCATGAGATGAGATAAGAATTGTGCAGTTCGTTGACATATACAGTACATGCAAAGTATTTGTTCAGCTGGAAGGAGTTCATCTATTATTTTTACTCATCCATGATATGTAGATTTATGCCATTACATAGCTCTGTGATTAAAATTTCTTCACTCCGACACTGTTATGCCACACCAGATTGCTGTGAGCGTGAGATAGCAATCTGTTATCTATGTACTTTCTCCTTCATATTCATCTGTTACAGCACGACAATCAAAATTCAGCAATTAACCTGTTCTGCCACCTCACAGTGAGAAGGACTGCTGGACTGAAGCTAACTTAAGATGTGGTAAATGAATTTAAAAGGGACTAAGGGGTGGCAGCAAGCTTGAAAATCAAAGCTGACATGCGGTGCTCAGCAGAGGAGGAAAAGACATGTTCAAAGTTGCTTTTAGATAATAAACAAGACTTTTGTTTCTCATGCAAACATGCACTGCATGCATCAGATTTCAACATATTAATTGTCATTCATAAGAAAGCAAAGCATTTATTTATTTCTAAATACTGAACTTAATGTGACAATGTATTTTATTAATAAGGCAAACATAAAGCAAGACCTGCAGCAGTGGTTGGTCACTGTTTCCTGGTCTGGCGACTCTTTTGTATTCAAGTCAAGCTCTTTTTTGGATTGAAACAATGTGGTTGTTAGATGCATCCAAGCGAGTTCAAAGAGTCACACTCCTGTTTGTTGTTAATCAAAATACCTTTTGTAGACCACAATTCTCCCTTAATAGCAATGTTGTTAATGCTGGTAGTTTTATCTCATATCTGCATACAAATACAACAGGTTAACCTCTGACTTCATCCAGCAGCTGCATCTCTGCTGAATGTTACAAACAGGAAAACTCACACCGCACCGCTCTGGTGCGAAAGCAGCTTCTGCCTCTGTCACAGCAGGGTTTGCTGTGGCCTCTTCATAACCCTGCCGGGCGCAGAGAAGTCAAGGAGGAACCCGAGACTCCAGCTTGTTCTCCAAGCCGCGTTTGGAATTACATAATGTGGAAGAAATCCAATTGTCTCCAATCATCTCAGGCGCCCATGTTATCCATCATTTTTATTAGTGCAGCAGTGAGATAAGACTTTGTTACGTTTCTCAGGGAATCCATCTTCACGTGACAAAGAATGCTGATTAAATACGTTTTTACAGGGAGGTTAGCTGAATCACAAAGCTGCTGCACCTCGGTCCAGGTTGGTGCTGCAGAAGAAGACACCGAAATGAGACAGAAAAGAAGATAATGCGGATTTTCCAAACTTGGTGTATTCAAGCACCAAATCTCCTCGCAAAAGAGGAATTGTGATGACATAAAGTGTAGAGCAGTCCTGGCAAAGAGGCTGTTGTACTGCACAGGGATTTATGAAATTGAATTTCAATGGCACATTGAGCAGTTCATTGAGAGCGTGCCAAAAGTGAGAATCCTATGACGGATTGAGACAAATCACTGCCCAAATGAGCTGACAACAAGATGCCTGAGGCATTGCATTACTATTCAATTAGCATTTAAGAGGGCTTTGGGGAGAATTGTTTTGTTCTATTTTGCAGATAAAATATGAGCATCTCCCACAGATTTCTCATTAGGGCCACTTTGAGGGTAACTCTCACCCCATTTATCTTCTCCAATGTGGACCCCTGGGGAATTGAAAGCTTCAGATTGGGAAGAGAGGAGATACACTATTGAGTTATGCTCATTGAACTGCACTGTGATGAGTAGTTAACTACTCTCCTTTCAGTTCCTATCTGGATTTGTTGAAGTTGAAAGCACTGCGGACGCCTGTAAACATGGAACTTCCTTCCATATTCAATTTGTTTAGGTTTTGATGAGTCTGTCTCTTATCTCTTAGTCTCCACTAAAACTCTGTCTTTGACATTCCCGGCTCCACTGTACCATCACTTTCAATTTAAAATACTGCCTGTCGTCTCTTATTGAATAACATAGTTTTCTCATAGTACTGTGTGGCAATGAAAGCAAGAAGTACAAACTGTAAAAATATCCACTTTTGCATTATAAATCCTGTCTTATCTCAGTCATCAGCTCGTGCTGTTTTAATTTTGTTTTTCATAAATCCATTATGAAGGCTAATATTCGTGAGAAACCCTTTTTTTCCTCCAATCTTATGGTGCATTAATCACAGGAGCTCTAATACGCTTTTGTTCTGATTAAAACAGGGGCTTGCCCAGAGCTGATAAATACCTACGAGGTCTGGTTAGTGTCCCTCCTGGGCTCTGACCAAGAAGCCAAAAAACAAAAGAAATCCAGCACAGAAAAGGCCAGTCAAAGCCCACAACAGAAACAGGGCTAAAAGGAACACACAACTCTATTCAATCTGTACCTGTATGCACCTTTTTCCCCCACAATCAATTTGATTTTCTCTTTTTAATTATGGCAGGATGATGATGTATGCTCCACTAATAAGACATGAATGGGAAATGAAAGGTCGGTGAGACCTAGATAAATGACTCCCATTATTTCACCAATCGGATAGAAGCCCCTCTATATGTTCTAATTTGAATGATAATAAAATTCTGAATTGCTTTGTCCTAGCAGGCCACTTTCTCCATGATAAGCATCCTGGCAAGGTAACCTTGTCCTGTAACCTGGTCTCCCATAGCCTTCTCAGACCTGTAAGTGCTTTAAATTTTGGCTCAGAAACACAGTATAACTGTGTTTCTGAGCCAAAGATGATGCAACTAAAATCGTTCATGATTCTGTATTTCTCTGCAATGAACTGTAACAAAATAATGTTTTCTGCTAAAATATGCACTTTCCCTCAAGCAATATAGAAAATAGAGCAACAGTTCTCAATCAGTGTTAATAAAGAAGAGGACCGTATATCAAAGCACATAAGTCTAAGATGAAAATCACAAAGCCTCCATTATTTGTGCTTAGAAGTCCTAAATGAATTGTTTATTTTTAGTTTGCTCATTGGAAGAGAGGGATAAGGTAGCTTTGGGACTATAAATAATAAATCACATTGCCCTTGTCTTAGAATACGTTTGAAAAGCAATGAAATATGATAAAGTGTCTCATCCGGGTTGTCTGATATTTGTAGCAGTCACTTGTGAGTTGACATGCGGTACTGTATAGGTTACTGATGGCACAGCACAGCAAGTCTCAGTGGGTCTATAGAACAGGAAAGGCAAAGGCAAAACAAGTCGATCTCTGTCTGTAACTGTGGAGCAGGGCTGTTGGAGCTGCAGCTGTCTGGGTTTAAAACATGAGCCACTAGGTTAGACACTTCATTAGACAATAATAAAAATAAGTTAGAACTGTATGGTGCCTTTCATTTAGGATAAAAAAACACAATAAAGCCTTATAGATCTATTTCAGACTGAAAGTGCTCAAGCAAGTATAGCTTTGAGTTAATTGCACTTATTAGTATGCTGCTGTAATTCCAGCAGCTACATATTTGAGTTGTTAAACTGTAATTATTATATAAATTAACCTTAAGAAACTGAACTCTGAAAGTGTTCTATAGTATTTATAGTAATTGCAACGGTTTAAACCAATAATTTTCCGTCATCTTTTGTTCTTTCTCTCAGTTTCGAGAAACAGTTTTTTCATTTCATCACGGTTTATTCAAGAGTTTGTGTTGCTCTTTCTTTCTCTTGGTTTTTTTTTTCCCTTTTAAGATCTACTTTCAGTAAAGTGCAACAGAAGTAAATGAACTTGAACACCACTTAGTCAGCATGACTTTCCACTATGTGGCATTAAAGGTAAGGCAAAGGTGCAGCCAGACTTGTGTCATGCCTTTTTAACTTGCTATAAGAACAGCTAAGTATGGGACTAACAGGTCAGCCCGTGGATATTGGAACGCATAATACAAAATTGGAAGAAATGTGTTTTTGTAATAAATAGCAATGACATGGTTTTGTGGATTCATTTATTTAGATTAGGCCCAGTATTATTCCACTTTATGAAACTAATTGAATTCCTTGTGCGTTTGAGTAAACGGACAAACGAATTAATCAAGAATTGGCAAATGGGTCTCTATTCAGCTGTGCTTGTGTGTGTATGTGCGTGTGTACCAGTGTATAAAGCATTCTGTGTGTGTGTGTGTTTTGTGGGTGGTCAGAGCACAGCTTATAATGATGTGCTTGGGTGCACGACCCTGTCTGAAAACTTGAAGAGCTGAAATGAGTTCCCTGACAGTAACATCAGAAAAATTATAGCACAGCAAAATGTCATTGTTTATTTCATACACACAGTCTCTCCGAAAGCTTCACATTCACCTTCAGCTGCTGACCATGAACAGTAAATTTTATATAATCGCTCATCTCTCCAGCAGCAATATTCAGGAATCATTATTATTGACCAGTATTTGCTATCTTGTCTGCAATTCAGAATTTATTGTGTTTTATCATGTTTTTTTTTTTGTTTGGGGGCTGGTATACAGTACAGGGGGCTTCTGGCAGCTGAATGTAGTACAACTAAAACCGCACATGAAAATAGACTAAACACAGACAAATGACAAAAACACATTCAGCAATTTAATAGCACATGTAGGCAACAGAAAATACTTTAAAAAAAAAATCCCAATATTGAAGAAAGAAAACTAAGTTACAAAAGAGAAAATGTTTCTAGAAGACACTAAAATCTAATGAACACATCTGAGCATTGAGTTATTTGTGCTTCCTGGGCTGATAAAGACTCATTGCTGTGTTTCAAATCACGTACTTCCATACTTACACTTGCTATTTTGAGTCCATAAATGAGTTCACACTGGCAAGTATAGCTACCTGAAGCACTACGAGTACCCAGATGGTGTACTCATAACAGTCAAAAAGCTGAATGTGAAACGATCTACAGCCCATCACCCTCAATCTTGGCTATGGGTGTTTTCACATCTGCACTGTTAATTCTAACTCTGGTTCGTCTATGCAGATGTGAGCATGGTAATCGCACTCAGGACGCAGACCAAAACAACCACATCGAGACGCTTTCGAGGAGGTGGTCTCGGTCCTGTTCCAAATGAACTTCAGAGCGGTTCATTCATTGTGAGAATGTGATCTGACCTTGATCCGACCCAGCTGCCAGGTGCACTACAAGTTTGAGCTAAAACACATTCCCATAGCCAGGTATGCTTTCCATTCTGGGACAACCAGCCGTAAGATGAACTGAATGTTAGGAGTAAATTCTCCATGTTATCCACTGGTCCAGGACACAGCACCTTCTTCCTGTATTTACTTTTGTTGCTCCCGCTGCAGATATTTCTGGCCAATAAGGGGACTGAACATTCACTTGTGGTTTGCAGTGACACATTTTGAGGAAACGCTACAAGTTTACAAACTCATCGACTGATTCAGACTGGAGTAAACGAGCTATGGGTGTAAAAATGCCCTAAGTAACAGGAGGTGAGGGACAAACCAATTTTCAGCCAGCAGGAAGAGGACAGATTGTTGTTGCCAGTGCTAAATAGCTAGCTAACAGTGGCAGATTTCTGTCAGGCATTAACATAAAATTTGTTAAGGCGTTGTTTGTTGTGTATTCCTGTTAAATTGTCATGATCACTGTAGAGGAGCTTGGTATTTTGTGTGGTCAGAGGCTCAATAAGTTGTATATGTCTGCTAAATGCAGCAGCTAGCGCAACAATACTGGTCAAATGCTGCAATCGTGATTTCCACTAGGTGCGGTTGAGTAGAGACAACACCACCCTAGTTCATGCACTGTGCTAGTGAGTATGTGTCATACACAGTGTACTACATGGAAGTGTTTTAACTGCATTATTCAAATGAAGACACAGTATATGTTAACCTGTACACTACTGTGTTAAGACTATAGACATTCCAGTTTTACTTACTATATGGGAGATTTCTGTAATAAAATATGGATCTTCTAGTCAGTTCAAATGTTAAAACTGAATTGTTTCAGTGGTGAGCAGTCGAAATCACTATATATATATATTTTATGTGGTTGAATTTTCTATATGAAGAGTTCAGATGTCTCTAAATGCCACCTCTGCCAAAACTGAGAAAACAATATCAAGTGAAAGCTCTCAGTGTGTAGTATAAGATAATCGAATGCTTTCACTTCAAACCTGGCTAAATCCCACGCTGAATCCTTCCAAAACATGTTTTTTTGGGGTTTTTTCTTTTGGCAAAAACCTCTAAATATAAACTGTGTCCACAGCACCACCAATCAGAAGATGTGAATCCGAACATGTGACATTCAAAGAGGTGCCATTTATGGGTTTGTTTAGTTTGTTATCATAATGTTGTTTGCCAACTGCTTTGTTTCTTACCTTACTTGACATGACAACAGTACAGTCTTTTTATAGTTAGCTATTTTGGTTATTTATTTTGTAATTATTTTAGATACATCATATTATTTTATATTAATTTTATATTTACCTTTATTTATTTTGAGCACAGTATATGGTGTAGTTATTGTGGATTGTCTTCTGTTTATTGTTTATAGTTTGTGCTGCTATTGTTTAGCAGTAAAGTTTGCTGTCAGTTTGTGTCACTGTATGTGGTTGTACTGTGTGGTTATTGCTGATCAGTTTGTTCACTGTTGTATATTAAATTCTGCTTTCATCACTTGTAATGTTTAAAGTTGCATCTTTAGTGATTTTGCAGCCTTTACCTATGTCTTATCTGAAGAGGTGGACTTAGAGGTTTCTGAAAAAATAAAAATAAAAAACAAATGCACAAAGTCATAATGGGTTTTCTTGCAAAATATCTAATTTGTTAAAAACCAATGAACTGACTTAAGTTACATTTTTTGAAACTAAGACATTTCATTCAGTGACTAATGACCTTTTCATCAAAATAAAAAATGAACTTTGTGATTAAAGTAAAAATCAAATTTAAAAGAAAAAAATGTCAGACAGACTCTTTTCATCTGAACTCTTCATATATTTAGATGGGTTTTCTGGATTCACAGCACATTTCTGTATTTGGTTGCATTGTCTGTCTTTGCAACAATATGTTGTCAAGGTGGTGACTGTGTTTCTTAATTTGCTTATGTTCCGTTTCTCTGCAACACTGTCACTGTGTCACAATGATTGTGAAATCATTTTTCAGGAGAAAACTCCTGAGAAACCAGAAATAAACCTTCTCTGTATTTTATTTTTTTTTTATCTCTTTCATGGTCAAAATCTCCTAGACATTATTAAATGTAATGTAGCCAATAACCTGTTGAGCTTTAAAGGTATTTTTTTCCCTGGTTATTAACATCTGAGCACAAATTCAATCTTTGTGAATTTGATGAAATTCACTGATACTAAACCAGCCCTGATTTAACATTCTCAGAACATACTATCATTACAGAAGGAAGAAAAAAGGGAAAAGTGCTGTCAGAGACATCAATGGATTTTTTAGAACATATCAAAGCACAGTTGCTCTGAGGACATGATAGGGTGGTATACCTGTTTTTATCTCCGAATGCTGCCCTGATGTTTTCTGAAGCCTGCCTACCACTGACACAGCCTTCAAACTATTATCTCTCTGCTTCCTTCCCCCTCGCCCCCTCCGCCTTCTCCTCTCGCCCCTCCAAGAACATAAAAACACTCTCTGCAAGTCCCTGTCTCAGCAGAAAATATTGTGAGATATAATGATGATGCGTCACAGGGAGCAGAAAGTAGTAAAAAACAGCTTTGTTGTTCACATGCAATTTGGTTAAAAAAAAAAAAAAAACAGAAAAGAAAAAGATGATTTAAAGAAAAAAATATTTTCAAAGTACAAACACGTATATGAGACAATGTTACGATCGCAGCTAAAGCGAAGAGGAAGAGAGGTGTGTTTTAATGGAGGTAAATTTAATCTGAGTAAAGAAGTGATTATGTAAATTCCTCCGCACAACAATGGGATCATCAATAAGAGCGGGATGTTCATTAGGCTGAGAGAGCTTTAATATATGGATGTTTTGGCAAATACACAGAGCAGATTGGTAAGCAAGCTCACTCATGCATGATTTCTCTGTTAATCGCTTGACTCTGTATTCAAATGTGTCAGCCGCAATGGGATGTTACATCTTATACTCTCCTTACAAATCATATTAGCAGCCCCAGCTTATACAACCAAATGCAGCCACTGCAAAAAACATGGGACTTCTTTTTTGCTCTTGGAGCCCAAGTATTATTTTTTTATGGATAAAATGAAGGACAGCTGTACCTGTGGGGGAAATAAAACACCTACTAAAGCACTGTAACACACAAGAAGTAAATGGACTAAAATGTTTGTTGTGGAATATGTAATGAGACAAAAAGTAATTAAGAAATCAATGAAAATTCATATTGGAGAAACTAATGTGAACACTGTGTGTGTGCCTCAAGTTTTTGCCTTCAGAGAAATTAGACATTTTTAGGTGGTTAGGTAAAATAAATGAGGTTTGAAGAAGGGCACAATAAATTCAGATGCTCTTCACAATTAAAAAAAAAAGTTCATTTCATTTTAGCAAATAGCGTATCTTTAACAACGGCATTTATTTCAGCTTCTGAAGTTTGTCAGCAAACAAAACTGGCTGGCATTTATACTACTTATAATTCAAGACTTTTAACTTGAAGGCCCAACACATGTCCACACAAAAATAAGAAAAAAAATCATAAATCAAAAGTCAAATTTAATGAATAATTCACAAAATTCAACCTCTACCTCTACAACCTCTACGCATCTGAGATTTAAGGTTGCAATCAATATCTAAGGTCAAAACATGAAAGGATGGAAATGAAATTTACAAGCTTATTACAGGCAGGAATTTTATAGTATGATTTGATTTGATTCTGATTCTTGGTGACAACAATAATCCCCCTTTATAAATTAATAAAGAGAGGGAGGAAGCAGAGTGCTCCACTATGTTTCTAAAGCTATGATGAAATGCTGATTATTTAAAGCAAAGCAGATTACGTAGACTAAACTGCTCTCTTCGCCACACCGGCATTGACTGATGTTTTAGAAATTGGCAACGTGTGCTGGTCGATGGTCAGGCTCTCTCAGATGTTAGGGACTTCTGTGCTGCGTTATCATTTAGAATGCATTTTTTTCCTGCCGTCTAAGTAGTTACTTCAAAACATTTTCAGCCCCCTAAAAGTTACAGTATCAAAAAAGATTTGAGAAACTGACAAAATCTAAATGCATATAAGAAAACGCAGCTTTACCTGTGCTTTGTTGCAGTAGCAGATGTAGGAGCACAAATCCAGCTGTGCACTGAAATCCTGGGGCCCTGCGGTTGCGCTGGTGCTTGACGCAAACACGCAGGGATGCAGTGGCAAACTGCTGTTTTCTTCCCTAATTAACTGTTTTTGTTACTGTTTTATTCGTGGACCTTTAAGATGAAGCAGACACATGTTTTTTTAGCAGTTTGTTAGATTAGGATGAAAAGAAATTCAAGGGGGAAAACTTTTAATTCTACTTAAACTGTACTTCTGGCATTGTGGTGTGATTAAATGGCAGATGGCTGTAGATCCTGGTACAACAAATAAAAGTGCATACTATTGCACCTACAGTATAAATCTGTACATCTGCGACAACAGTGTTTACCACTGAGAAAAACTCATCACAGGATTCCTAAGTTACCATTGTTTCATGACAGGGAGATTCCTGTGATTCACCATGATTATCACAACCTCCAAGATACCCACTGATAATACATGATAATGACTTCTTAATTCCACCCTTTCCAAGTACACTGCATAGCCACCAGGTATGGCAGACCAGCGCGTGCCCCTGGCCTACTGGCCTGAGTGTATTAGCATGCCCCCAGGAATGCTGCAAGACTGTGTGGCCATGTTGGCATAGCAGCGGACCTCATTACTAGGACTTCCATATTCATCACTTGATGTGTACTGTAACAAAAAGCAATTATCCCACACGCATTCACAGATAAAAGGCGTCTCATGGTGAAAGCTTGGAAAATGTTTTTGGCACATTAGCCACTGAGCTGTATACAAGTTTTGTTTATATATCAATGCACATTAGACTGGTTGATTGGTTTCACAAAACTAGACCTGGCATGGCCTCTGGATATGATAATCCTACTGGGCAAGTCCAAAAACATAACAATATATACTCCCAAAAGTATCTCAAAAGCTGTAAACCCCCCCCCCCCCCCCACCCCACACACAA
>VUQI01012920.1:9900-20331 GCA_015106735.1 Paratilapia polleni
TTTTTCAGTTGTCCATCTCATGTGCATTTGAGGGAAAGATGTGCTTCTATTTCAGCCAATAAAGCTGTCTACACAGGCTGTGCAGCCTGACACATGATATGTAGATTGAGCACTTGCTGATGTTTTGACGGGCTGCTTTAATCACACAACTTTACACAGCCTGTGTGCGAAACTGTAAGCTGAATGATAATAAGACATTTCATAGAGCTGAGAAAACTTGGTTGCTTCTTCAGTACAAGTGCCACTTTCGTATTGCACAGGCACTAGCACTGTTGTTAATTAAAAGTAAATATTAGCGCAGAGTAGTCCAGTTGAAATGTGCAAAGAAAAATGTTTCAACATATAATGAAAAGCTTTGTGTGTGGAACTCCTTAACTGTGATCTAACATAAAGTCTAGAAAGTCTAGAAAGTGTGATTCTGTGTGTGTTTCACAGTAACTTTTGTCCAAGGTTATTCTATAGCTTCTCCATTAGAGGACAGTTAGAAATTTCCTTTAAATGTCAAAACTTTAAAAAAAAAAATGAAATACTGAAGTACAATATCTGTGTGCTGTTAAAGAAAATAAAGTAACAGACCACTTTATAGAAAAAAAGAATAGGCATGCATTTAACCCAGTGTGAAATTAAACAAGTATAACAAATGGGTGCTAATAACCAACAACATAAATGGAAAGTTTGAACCTAATCATTTACAGATATAGAAATAACCATACAGAGGGTATAAACTGGGTGAATGACAATGCCAATGACAAGAGGCAAGAGTGTATGTAAGAACAAGACTGGAGCTGGTTTTGTTGCATCTGCACAGTCTCTGACACGCAGAAACATAATGGTTGTTCAGTGAAAGTGAGAATGGCTGATGAAAAACACAAAAAGCTGACTTATGTTTCTCTGAATCTAAAAGATGCCCAGCATCACCATCAACACACAACTGGCAAAAAGAGGTGGGACCCTGGTACATCCATCTAGTGCCTGAGTGGCAAACATATGGCCTGCGGGCCAGAAGTGGCCCGCCAAAAGGTCCAGTCCAGCCCACTAGATGGCAGAAATTGTTTTTATTTTTTATTTTTTATTGTTAATATTCAGTTTAATAACAGAAGAGTTCCATTTTTTACAATTTACTCTAGAATTTTCTATTTTTATTTTATATTCTGGGAATTCACACATAATTTCTGTTTTTTTTAGCCCTGCGACAGACTGGCGACCTGTCCAGGGTGTACCCCACCTCTCGCCCTATGGCAGCTGGAATAGGGTCCAGCCCCCACCTGCGTCCCTGAATAGGATAAGCGGAAGAAAATGGATGGATGGATGGATAGATAAATTGAAAAGTCCATTATTTCTCACGGTATAAGCCCAATGAGACGTTCTGACAACTTTCCTTATTTTACTGCAGCTGTATTTCTTTATAATGTAGAAAAACTCAGATGTAATGTTAAAATTGCACTTCTTTTTCTTAAGACATCTTAGGGATTAATGTGTAGTTAAACGTCTTTGCACTGAAAGTAAGGGGAACAGTTTGGAGGTGTTTTGTTAATTATTTATTAGGCAATAGTTTTACTGTTGTTAAGATGAAATTGGGCTGTATGTCGCCCGTGATTTAAATAGAGTTTGACACCCCTGATCTAGTGTGTACAAAAGTCTGGTCAGAAGTACAGTAGACGTTTCTAAATTGGTCGTTATGGAAGTTGTCTTTATGGAAGTTTTTATGAATGTGGAAGCAAAGCATAGTGACGGTCTATGCATGAAAACATAAAAACGGAGTCTAACTGAAGGCAGTTTCGTTGGCAAAGTGCTGGAGAGTTCTACAGGGATGTTTTAGCCGTGAAACGTGGTAGAGGTTCTTCGCTGCTTTGGGGCTGTATTGCTGCAAATGGAGTTAGGATCAGAATTAGTGACCTCCTCATTTTTGAGAAATATAGGCAAATTCTTATTCATCATACAATACCACCAGGGAGGCATCTGTTTGGCACCAACCTGAAAAATGAGTCATAAAGAACTATTTTAGTGGCAACAAAAGGAAGGAGTCCTGTAACAGATTGTTTGCCCAACACAGAACCCTACACTCAATATCACTGAGTCAGTCTGGGGATACACAAAGAGACGAAGAGAAGTGACCTAGAGTCCCTAAACACATATAAAAACTGTAGCAGGTTCACAGGGATGCTAACAACTTAGCTTGAAAAACTATGCCCTAGTGGACCTAAGAGAATTCATGGTGTTTTAAATTTAAATGGTGGTCATACTAAGTATTGATTATAGTTTACCTTTTTTCCCCCTTTTTCTGCATTTTTATTGAATAATAAAAATGATCAACTCTAGAAACATCCTCGCTTTATAGCATTTTTCATGTGCTTAGAACTTTTGCTCATTGTTCTCATCCAGATGTATGATGGGGATAAACGTCTGTTTGAGAATGCCAGTAGAGAAATACAATTCTGTTTTTATTCAAATCCCAAGACATTCAGTTGCATTTGGTATGTGAATCCGAGATACAAAGGCACAATGGAGCTTTGTAATCTGACCCAACATGAAATGCCAGACATTTCTACAGCTCCACTTACTTTTGGTTTTAAGAAGTGCTAATTTTGTGTAGTTTAGGATTAAAGTGAGTGTGTGCCTTAACTGTCTACCTGTTATCTTGCTGCCTCTTACACAGGTTGTTGGATGAGTGGAGGAACAATTGGGCTTTGGATGTAGCTGACTCATTATTATTTAACTGTATACCTTTTTCAGCCTTAAGAAGTTCAAGAGCAGCAGGTCAGTTTTGAAGATTCAGTTGAATTATGCAGGTATCTTGAATCCTCTCAAAATGTTTGATCATCCTTGTGGGGTCAGATTTGAACCTCACCCAGTTTATTCCCTTTGTGTAAACTCTTAAACGTTAGACGCGCACACACACACACACACAAGTACACAAGCTGTAAACAAGTTGAAGAAGTTGTTTAAGCAAGACTGTGCCATTCCAGTCTGAGAGTCCCTGTTGCCGACTTGACCTGCAATAACCTCCTTAACGTTCTCGGCCAATTTTGATCAGTGCCGCACATACACTTCGAAAGAGTAAACATGTTTACAAACTTAAATATGCTGCTGAAATATATTTCTCTAAAAAGAGATGACACTTCTGGTGAACATATGATCTTAAAACATTTCACACTTAACTGGCACTGTAAAAAGAGATGGTGCAGCATGAGGATGGTTGTGTCTGCAGATAAAGTTTGTAGGTAATCATGTCAGTGTTGTCCGTGGTTTAACTGTGACACTGCATTTAAAACAGGCTTAAGAGACATCTGATGCCCACTCTGCTGCCCTGCTTCCCCACTTGCCTTGATACTGAGTGTGAGTGACAGAAGCCTATGAAGAGTGTTTCATCCATGCTGAGTGAAGCCAAACCAAAGTAAGCGGAGTTCCACTGAGCTGCCCTGGTTAGGGTTAGACATCAAAAAATTATCTGGGCCATTGCTGTGCAGATCAGCGCAGAAATAGTTTGGTTCATGGTGTGAAAGGGGTATGTGAAAGCACTTCAGTGACCTAAATAATATGCAGCCATGCCCAGAATCATTTCCACCACCAGCAGAAACCTTTAAGGTGATGTCCAGACACAGCACCTAGAGATGAATTCCCTTCAAATTACTATCAACATTTTGACTCTCTCTGAATAATCACTTCAGCCATTAACATAAAAGGGCTTCAAAGGCTGCTCTGAAGGGTTCCCATGGGAGTCGTCTCAGAGTTTCAAAGCAGCAAAAAGGGTTTGCAGACAGGGTTTCACCATGGGTGCCATTTCATTGCACGAAAGACACAGAGGTATCTAAAGTAACATAGTGTCCATCAATGCAGGACAAATATAACTTGTAGTCATCTCATTGTGCAAGAGCTGTAAACTGAATTGCTTGCACCAACATTAGCTTTCTCACTGATCTAGTTTCCAGACTCTCCCCCTCCTGCACAAAGCTGCCTAGGCTTTAATTACTTCTGCTGGGCCAGCACAGGTGAAGCACATTCTCCCTAACAAGGTGGTTTCCAACCAGGGAGTACTGAAACCCAACAGGAAAACAACACGATGGAGGGGAAAACTGGTGCCCACAACAGAGGATAACCAATGCTTATAATAATCCTCCACACAACTCATTTCACCAGCACTGTCAGATCATTACAGTAGAAACATGGTGCAAGTAGATGGGAATCGAGGGAGGAATGAGCCATCAGTTGGAAATAAAATCTCAGCTTGCCTCCACATGTAATGCACATTCATTTGCCACACTGCACATATGTGCAAGCAAACACAGCTCTGAGCACTATCACATCTTAGATCGTCAAAGTCAGGCAAAGAAACATATTCAAATGATTACATCATCACTTACTATAATGACCTAAAACCAGCTGATGATTACAGGTCAAGGAATGCATGACATGACCTGGTTATTATTTGCAATTAAATCACTCTTTATATTATCAGATTCTGCAGTTAATGTATGCTGCCATCACAGTCTTTGCCCTTGTTTAGTAAGTCGGTCAACAGCACAAACACAGGAGTGGTGTAACAGCACAGACCAGTGGTGACTCTTTGTTATGGCACCTTTTTCCTTTTGCCAGGGATGGATTTACTCTGACCTTCTTAATATTGTTTTAGTAAAAAAAAAAAAGAAGTCTCCTTGCATTTAATTTTTTTTTTTAAATGTATTTTATTTTTTATGTTTATAAGGACATGTAACAGGAACCAGTGTCACAAACCGAAGAATTTATAGGCTAACCTAACTTACAATGCCCATCCCTAAATGGGCCTTTAATAGTCACAAAACTCCAAAAAAAAAAATTTTTTTAAAAACTGTACAATGAATAGATACATTAAGAACATAAAACTCAGAAACCAACAAAATCGACAAAAACAATAGAATAAAAAATTGTTACAGCCTGCAGCAAAGTGAGTTTTACTATAAATCAGTACTTACAGGAATATTTAGAATATGTCATAACTGCTTAGTTTACTTTTTACATTTAATAATAAGGTCTAAAATGTTCAAAATGTTTCTTTTTTTAAAGTGGCTAATTCACAGCATGTCTACAGACTCAACAAGGACAGTCGTCATGATAAAAGTAATTGTGGAAGTACCCCGTAACCCTTTCAGATCCATCCTGATTTCACTGCACAAGTGAAGTGATTTCTGCTTTGCTACAACTTGGTGCTGTAATCCACAGATGGCAGAATCATTCAGAGTACTGGAGTCACAAAACATGGAAGAACATAGAAGAGTAACATCTGTATATGTGTGTGTGTGTGCATGGTCTCTTACATTACACATGCCTCTCTGCTAGTATTCTCACATGTTCTAATGCAGGCCCTTTGATCTGCGAGTGTGTACTTTTCATACTGAGGTGCTGCATGCTTTTCCCACTTGGGCATTTCAGCCCCTCTTCCCCTCACAGCCTGTACATTTTGTAAGTTGCTGGCATGGAAGTCTTAAAAGCCTTAAAAGCTCCCAGTGTAGAAGTTGAGCCATGGCTGTCCATTTGACCCAGACTGCTTTAGGAACAACAACTCAGCTGCACTAGTTGAACTTGGGGGTTCAGATTGAAAGCTTTGATCTGAATGCAATGATATAAACACACATGCACACACATATATCACTGCAAACATGAGTGGAAGAAGACACAAACACAAGGAACTTAGTTGAAAGCTAGAGTTGTCTTTAAGATCAGTGACTTCTTTAAAGCTAAAGCTCTGCTCTTAATTCCTTTCCTATTCCTTCTTTCTCTTCTCTTTCCTTTCCCAAACCCCTTTTGCTTTCTCACTGTATCCTCTCTTCTCTCTTGCAGGAGAATTCTGGGGAGATTTCTTACTCTTTCATTCCTCAAGGATGAAGCAACACAGTGTATCTGTGTACTGAAACAGGTAGGCACTCATTATCACAACAATCTTCAAACAGACACAAGCACATATATACACATTTACTATCAGAAGCACTTTTTTTTCCAGGTCAGTTTTTTGTATGATTTATTTTACTAAAAGGCTGTGCCATGACCACTAAGGAAGACACAGCAGGAGAGTACAAAAAATAAAGAAAGGGATGGAATCTTTCTTCTGAGAGAGAGAAGAAAACTCAGAGGGAGACTCATCATCAGGGCCAGAAAAAAATCAAGTGAAGACGCTGTCGATAGGATGAAAGTTTAACCAAAGATCAGCTCCCCACAGGAGTAGCGAATCTGCTGCCGTCGCAGTGGACAGACTGGAAGAAAGACATGCAAAGAGACAGACTGACAGACAGGACAAGACAGAGCGGCGATCCCCAGCTGTTTTTAAAATACTGCCTCTGATACATTATTGAATATGCGGCTCTCTAACGCATCGCTGAGCTTTCCTCTCATGTTAGTGCTCAAGTTTGCATAGCGTCACCATTCTAAATATAAAGCATTCGCTCACCCCCTTTTCAGTTTGTTAAAAGATGCAGAGGCTGCACGTAGGCTGCGTGTTGCTCTGAGAGCCACTTTCCTTTTCTGAGGCTATAGCTGGAGTTTGAGTTGAGTTTGTGTGTGACTCATTTTGGTAGCAAGCCTCTGCAAACTTTAAAAATAAAAATTAAAAAAAAAAAAACCCAAAATAGATATCATCAAACTCCTTGAAAGCTGGCTAGATGGTGCACAGAGTATACTGAAGCAAGCTGAGTGCTTCACTGGAACTTGTATGCACTGTATGTTGAAGGAAGTATTGAGGGGATTGATTTTGAGATCAGCAGCAGGTGGAATACTGCAGGTCTAAGGCTTGTGCAGTAGTAACTTAGTTTGCACAGCTCACCCACACCTCATTTTTCTTAGTTCCCTTTTTTTCTAAAATTATTGAATGAGGTAGATTTCGGTGGACGGTCTGAGGTCAGAGTCCTGAGACTCTGTGTTTATATTGTGGAGTACCAGGTCTAATCTACAGGTGGCAGCAGAGTAACATACCCATCAGAAATGTTTCTGGAGCAGACTTTATTGGCTCATTTTAACCAGCAAGTGCTTTTGTACAGTAGGGTCTTCATAAACCTCTGTGGCATCATTGTAAGTTTTCGAGTAGATCATTCTTCCAGGCCTAGAAAAACAATATTCTTCAATAATCTTCTCTTGCAGCTCCCACTTTCAAACTTCATGTGACAGGATGAACCATGAGCAAAGGTATTAAAGTTTTCTTTCCTTAACTGTTTCTGTGCTTCATTAGTGTATGCAGTTGCATGCACATTTTAAGGGTGTGTGTCTCTGTTTTCTGACAGATGTTGCAATGACATGATTAGTCCTCTGTGTGTGAGGTTGCTATAGTTACTGTGGGTTGAGTGTTGGGGAGGCCAGAGTGGAATATAAGGGGTGCTGAGGATGAGGAGAGGGGGCGGAATAGGAAATGAAGTGCTTGTTGCCTCTGGCCTGTGTGTGTTTCTTTTTCTGGTTTTGTATGTGAGAGTGGGTGTGTTTGTGTGATGTTTATGTCTGTTTGTTTGTGTATCTGTATAAAGAGCGCAGCATTGAAGAGACACTCATCTGTGTAATTGGGAATTTGATCAAGATAACTCACTCAAATACACAATCATGTGTACACACACATACACACACTTTCTTTCTGCGTGGGAGCGACACAGACAGGGATCCTGTGATGGCCGGAGCGTGGGCTTGGGGTAACCAGCTCTGCGTCGCAGACCAACACTATGAGTGGGTCACACTTTGTGGCACTTATCACTTAAATTGCCACATCAGTGGAGCTGTTGTGCAAACTGGTACCAGCAAAAGAAATGCCCTCTGCCTCTGTGAGCACAGAGATTGTACGACACTGGTCTGAAGCACTTAAATACAAGGTTCCAGCAGAGGTTGATGAGTAGGCTAGTATCACAGTATCACCCTGAGTTTCCCACATCCCACGAGGTCTTGCAAGACCAAACTGTGGATCCCTGAGGTTGAGTTTTAGACATTTCGTAACCTTTTGTTTTCCTTCTGTGAAGTAAGAGACAGTTTGGGGTTCCCAGGCTTTTGAAACATGTCTTGTTGGTTGAATTGCATGTAACTCAGTCATGACTTGCAGGTTTGTTTTAAGGGGATGTTAAAAGCCATACTGCATATAGACAAGAGGAAGGTTCTGAACTCTTATCTTTTTTTGTGTTGTTGTCTGTAGGGATATGTCACTTCAACTTTTTATCACCTGATACTCTTTCAAATACTTGAGCTCTCTCTATGTCTGCTGATTTCGAGTACTGACTCACAGCCTGTGTTTTCCTAACCCTTGTGTGATGTTCATGTTTTTGTTGCTCCCCTGTTTAGTGATCTGGTGGACCAAGAATAATTTGGAGAATATATTTAAAGCTCTGAGAAATGTTAACTTAATTTCAATTACAAGGCATGAGGAAAGCATTCATGATTAGTCTCTGCTGTTTTCGGTGTGGTGTAGTGGTTCACACTTCGCCTTACATGTGAAAGATCCCCAGTTTGATTCCAGGAGGAGACACAAACCCAGCCTCAGCTACTGTACTGTGCCAGTCCCAAGCCAAATGGGAGGGTTGCATCAGGAAGGGCATCTGGCGTAAAATCCTTGCCAAATCAAACATGCGGATCCATCCACTGTGGCGACCCCTTGGGAAATAAAGGAGCAGTCGAAAGAATTTAGTGGTATTTATTTCAGCTAGAGTGCATTTAATACAAAGACATTTAGTTTTTGGGATAAAGCACTAAACCTTTGCCATTTTTTGAAATGCACTGTAGGTCACTGGGGGCGCGTCATCTCTGAACATAAATTACAATTGTTTTTGATTTTGAAAATAAATAAAGAATAAGTGAGAAATTAAAGATCCATATTCTATGGAACCAAACAACACACTCACATATAGAAGATATGTCTAAAATATAGAGGGGGATGTGATAAAATCTGTATTCCTTGCTAAGTAGAACTCATCTGAGCAATTTTTATGTAAGGCATCATGAGATGAGGGATTGCTCTGGTAATAAAAACTGACTCAGCTGCCCACTGTGACAGACATAAAGCCGTGGATGAATAATATTTTGGGTTGTCTGTCCATCCGTATGTCCGTACCTCCATGCAGCCATACGTTTGTAACATGCTTCATGACTTGGACCAAAGGATGAACTAATTAGAAATTTGTGGTCAAAGATCGAGGTCACTGTGACCTCACAAAAGTCAGTCTCGGAGATAACTCAAGACAATTCCACACAATTGTCCGATGTAATAAAATGATGAAGTGATGACGTTTTATACCTTAAAGGTCAAAGGTCAACTTCATTGTCACATCATAGGGCATTTTCTCACATGCATTGCAGTCCAACATTACCCAATGGAACCACATGTGAGAAGTCCAATGTCCTCCACAGTCAGACCAGTTATTTAATGGTCTTTAACCTTCCATCACCCTAGTGCAAAATCTGTGCGATGTCCAATAGCGTGCATGTGAGAATAGCACAGGTAACTGTCTGGTGAATTTACAGTGACAGAGTGTGCATCATCCCTCTTGCACTCTCTTCCCAGGCAGCTTCCTTGCCTAGATCACATCGAGTATTTCTTGTAGTGACAATGCATCTGAGTCAGACTCCTGTTGTTCTACGCACAAGAAAGGACAATTTCAGACAATGTCCCAACCTGATTCTTCTGACATTTTCCATTTTCAAATGTGAAAATAGCTATAATGTTGTAAAACCACTTTCCTGATCATTATTTACTGCTATAACTTAGGAACAGAAGGGGAAAATCATGGGAATATTTCACAATAGGTTGAATACTGAATTTGAGTAATTTTGGATGTGCTGAAATTGTGGTGCTTTTATATATCTTCTGTCCTGCTGGGTTGATATTTGTGAAGCATATATGAGTCTAGACAGACATGGATGTTAACTGCAACTTGACGGTTGGCGGAGGCACACAACCAGAAGGTGGTGATTGTAGTTAGTATGGCATTTACAGTGGTCAAATGTTTAGCACTGTCTCCTCATAGTAAGAAAGGCTGGCTCCTTTCTTTGTGAAGTTTGCATGTTCTCCCTTTTCATGCGTTGGTTTCCTCCAGGTGCTCTAGTTTCCTCCCTGCCATATATGTGATGGACCGGTGACCCATCCATAGTGTTCCCCGACTCTCATCCTAGGACACCTGGGATAAGCCACTCTCATATTTAATTAACCACTTAATGCGCTGTTGTCATCATTATGCTACTTTCGTTTGTATATCACTCATATATAAACATAGAGAGGCCTTTTGTTTTGTACATAGCAGCTGTTTTACCTTCCATAGATATCTGACTTTCTGTGAAGTTTTTCATTATTTTTGCAAATTGTCATGTGCTTATTTTTAAGATTAGTTTATTGCGTGCTTCTGGTTTATCGGCATATGTCTAGATTTTCCCTTTTTTCTTGTGTTTTTGTGTGCATAACTGCTGTCGTATGCTATGTGATACACTGCAGTGATTCCCCCCCCC
>VUQI01012929.1:2574-16028 GCA_015106735.1 Paratilapia polleni
AAATGGGATTTTTTATTTTTTTTTTTTTTTTATTTTTTTGGGGGCCAGTTTTTTTTTTTTTTTTTTTTTTTTTTTTAAGGGGGGGGGGGGGGGGTCGAAGACATGCAGACCTAGATTTGGCCCCCCCACCAGTATTAACTCGGAGGGTTTGATATATTTTAAGTGAAAACAGCAGACTTTTACTGCTGGATTGTTTCATTGTCACATTAAAATTAGCAGCCAGGTCAGTTTGTGTTCTGTGTAGGCAGTCATTACTATGGAAACAGCTCCTCACTGCTCTGTGCGGAGTTCACTTTAACAACTTGTAGATAGTGTTTGCCTTTTCAGCTCTCAGACAGTTGCATAAGATGTCAGGTTGTTCACAAAGAGCACAGGCAGATAATGGACTTCATGCGAACACTTGCATAATCGACTGTATGGCTCAACATTTTCTGTTCGAAAGCAGCTCAAGTGACAAAAGATTTCATTTTAAAATAAAAACAGCTCCACATGTAACCTGTGGAGGTGAAAATTGGAGTTCTTTGTGATTTAAAGGTTCATGTTGCATTTCAGTTTATACATTGTGAACACCGTATGAGCCCATTTTATAGTTTCATAATGAATATATAAGGCAGTTTCTTTTGCAGAATAGCCAGCAATATCACTAAAGATTTATGCAACGAGAATAGCTGCATACACAATTGGATGGACTGTTGTTTCAAGCAGACTATCAAAGAAATCTTTAAAATAAAAGCGTATGATCTAAAATCCAGAGTATTTAGACAGAGAGTAGTCACTGAGCTGTTTGCTATTGCTGTGTTTCCACACTGGACAAGAGAATGACAAGACTTATCTGATGAGATAAAGAAAAAAATGTCAAATGATGGGCAAGATAAAGACTACAAGACCATCTCTGTCTCCAAGCTGCCTGCTGTTTCTGTGACCAGAAAAACTGACCGTAAAGTGAACAGAAGATTAAACTGTGAAAGGATCAAAAACATTATAATCTGACCTCACGATCAAAGCACAACACAAAGTTTGTGTGTTCTTGTGATCGAAGGTCACTTTCTCAATTTAAAAAAAGGCACCACAGAAGAAGACCTTTTTTTTTTTTTTTTTTTGAGAATGAGTGTGTTTGAGAATATTCTTTGGACTAATAAACAATATTAGAGCTTCTTGGCTTCTTGGTAAATCACATAAGCTCTATGATCACAGCACAAAAAGCATTCAAAGAAAAGAAAGCCAATCCCCACTGGGACTCTGTGCAGTCCTGTGAAAACTAAGTAAAGCCCATGATTTAATATCTTGTAGAACCACCTTTAACAGCAATAACTTAATCGTTTTCTGTATGGCTTTATCAGTCTCTCACATCACTGTGGAGGAACTTTGGCCCACTCTTCTTTACGACATTGCTTCAGTTCATTGAGGTGTGCAGGCATTTGTTTATGCACAGCTCTCTTAAGGTTGCACAGGAGCATTTCAGATGGGTTGAGGTCTGGACTTTGGGCCATTGCAGCATCTTGATTCTTTTCTTTTTCAGCCGTTGTGTTGTAGATTTGCTGCTGTGCTTGGGATCATTGTCCTGTTGCATGACCCAGTTTCAGCCAAACTTTAGCTGTCGGACAGATGGCCTCACATTTGACTCTAGAATACTTGGGTATACAGAGGAGTTCATGGTGGACTCAATGACTCCAAGGTCCCCAGGTCCTGTGGCAGCAAAACAAGCCCAAATCATCACCCCTCCACCACCGTGCTGGCAGTTGGTGTGAGGCGTTTGCACTGATATGCTGTGTTTGGTTTTCTCCAAACATGTCGCTGTGCCAGACATCTCCACTTCGGTCTCATCTGTCCAAAGGACATTGGACACTCCAGACCAGCAAACTGCCAAAACCTCTGCTTTTATAGAGGTGGTCACATTTGCTGATAATCAATTAATCAAGTACATTTGATTTGCAGCACCTGGCTGCAACTTACCCTCTTAATTCCTATGGAAGTAGAAAGGGTTTACTTAGTTTTTCACAGGACTGCATAGAGTCCTGTGAAAATGTTCTTTTTCGTGTGACTGAATTATAGCTTTAATAGCAAAACTGCACCAATTTAATGTCTATGATGTTAGATGAACAGAAACAACCATTGGTACCCTGGAGGTTTGATCTGCTTTCTGATAATTCGCTCAAGAAAACTTCAAAAAGTGCATTTTGGGTAAACATTCAAGGGTCATATCACCATGTGGGATAGGTGGCTGCCCAAAACAAGTTATAGTTGGAACTCTGTTTCAGCTCATGGCTCTTTCACATGGATAATGACCCTCAACATACACCACAAAGCACTCTGCTATGATTTCAACTGAACATCAAAGGAAAGAGCTGAAAGTGTCACCCAGCGAGCCAAAGAGAGATGCTGTATGAAAAGCACTCAAGGAGGAGTGCCACAACATGTTAGGGTCTTAATTCTGTCCATTCCCTTTTCATTTGATGTATTGTTTAAAATTATTATTATTAAAAATAATTATTATTAACACTAAAAACCTCATCAGCACTGTGTTTTTATTATTGAATGTGGAATAGTAAAAATCTTCTGCTTGTGGCTTCCTGCGGCTCTGATTGACACTGCTCTTGGGTTTTCAGAGCTTGAAATCCATCATCACTCAGTCACCATCAAATCTATTCCAGTAACAAAAGAGCAATATATAAACAGGTTATCTCAGGATTAGCCCAGACTGAATAAATTAATGTATACAAGGTGATATTAGTGAGTGAACTGCTGTTATGAAACGTGTCTCGTTTAGCTGCAATCTCTGGTTTAAACCTCATGAATAACCAGTTTATTCCAGCAGCAGCCATCAGCAGGTTGATTAAACTGGGTAACTCCCAGGAGCACAGCCGACGTTTCACACTTCAAGGTCACACATGGTGCGAACATGATTGTATTGTAAATGCTGCTCACTGTGACACAACAGCCTCACAGTCCTTTGAGAAAGGAGAAAGCAGCGCGTGTCCTCTCACCTGCTCACTTGCTGTGTTACTAGTTTAGCAATTTTCCGCTCTGTTCCTACATGATTAAAGATTCCCAGTCTAAATCATCCATCTACCTGACCTGCAGCTGTGCTCCCGCCTCTGGTGCATGTGATCTGGGCAGCTGGCTGACAGAAGAGCCAGCCCATTTCTATGACAACAGGAAGCTTTGATGAGCCCGGCAGAGGGCATTTGAACAGAGCTGCAGCTATAAATAGAACAAGTAAACAAGAACGAACAGAGGAAGTGGAGTAGCAGTGCATGTCTGTGTTTATGTGTTCTGCATGCAGGTCTCTACATATGTACATGTATTTATATACAGTATTTATTTATATAAATACCATGCTTATTTGTCCTGTCCATTAAGACATCTCATAATACCCTCCATTTTTTTTCCTGTTGATAAATCATTTAATGTCTGCCCACTCAGGTTTTATGCAACATTATCAATACAGTTTACCACATGTGGACAAGACAAAGATATTGTAGAACTATACTTCTATTCTCACAACAATTTTAAATATCAGCACAATTTGCTGCAGACAAATTAGGCAGCACATTTTTTTTTAAATGGATAAATAATATATCTCTATTTATTTAGAGGTGCACTTCCCTATAAAGGAAATTATTTAATCATTTCCATCAGGAATGAAACTGTGTGCTTTACAAGATGGAGTTTTCTAGCATTCAAATGAAAGAAATACTAGAAATAAAAGAAGCAAAACATGTTTCTAATTGCAGCTGAATACTCACACCAAGAAGGGAAACATGACATTTTATTTGTCTACTAATTTTACTAATGTATGAATTCTGTTACCTTATAAAGCTCTTGCAGCCTATTTGTCTTGTATTCCATGTGGTACTGTAAAAGTCACACTGAGATGTCAGCCTGCCAGTTATCAACATTTTTCGGCCCTTTTATTTTTCCATTTGTAAATGTAGCCTACATGCACAAGCTGCCTGTGGTGTTAGAAATTGGGTGATCAGATCTGAACAAACAAAATGTATGTTTGTGTTGGACAATACGCGACACATAACTTGTGCTGAGAAGTGGTCTGAAATTTATATCTTAACTATAGGTTACAGGTTTGGCATTAAGCACATGAAGGACAAACATATTTTATTTAAATGTAACTTTCCCTCATCCCTCATTTCTTGTAAGACACACATGTACTGTGTCTTTTCATGTCATATTCTCCCTGGAGTGAAATAAAAGAAATAATTTTTAAAAAAGGCAAAAACTCTCCTGAGCGTCACCTACAACCAGCTTTATGTTGGTCTAAGTAGTTTCACAGTCTTTGCTGTAGTTGTATTTCCTTTGCCTTGTGGTAGTTTCCAGTAGTATTACGGTATATTCTGCCACTGAGCCTTGGTGCAACCCCTCAATTCATCCTCTGCCTGAAAGAAGCCACCTTGAATCCTTTCCACTTTAAGCCAGCTTGCTACTGATTGCTGCAAATATAGAGTTTTAACAGCAGGTGGGTGGGACTTCTCTGCTCACCGCCAGAGCTGTGTGCCTAAGATGACCATATAAGGAAATCCCCACTCAATGACATCATATAGATCCAAGAGTAGAAAAACTGTTTAGAGCAGCCTGAAGTCTGAGCTTTTGGCTCTCATGGATTACTTGTACCTGTGAACATCCATTCTAACAGTACAAATATGTTGAAATATGATGAAAACAAGGCTGCTGGACAACTGGAATAGCCCCCCTGTGACCCCAAAATGGATAGCAGATAAAGAAAACGAATTAATAGAAAATGAAAAATAGGTCCTAGAAACTGACCCACCCATCTATTTTCTTATCTGCGTATCCAGTTTAGAGTCTCGGGGGGCTGTAGCCTTTCTCATCTGGCACAGGGTGAAAAGTGGGGTACACAGTGGTCTTCTGTGTTGTTACTCTTTTAGGCCTCTAATAATGAGCAAGCAAATCATGTTGGAAATAAGACAAAAGGGATTCAAAGCAAACAAGCCTGGTATTGTACCCATTGTATTCATCCATTTGTATTTGTCTATTATTAGTAAAAGGCTGTTGTTTGCGCTGAATGGTGCACTTGCTGAGTTGGGTAAATGAGAACAGAGGCTGCCTCAGGATGTGAAAGATGAGGTGTCTGTGGATCAACAGAAATATGTTTACACTTTAGAAATCTCTACTTCATTCAGCTCTTTGGTTTCACAGCATTAAATCAGACATCACCGACCTGCATTGTGCTCAAACTGATGGGGGTGGAGGGTAGGGGGCATTGTGACGTTTTGATCAGCTATTGCATCCTTCTTTTAGAGCGTGTTGACGCTGGTAATGCTCTTCAAACTGCCTGTCAGGTTATATTGCAAAGCATTTTTCAGATGTGTAATTGATGTGTTTCAGTGCACCTCAAAGTACACAATGTCCTGTGCACGCTGCTTTTAACACGTGCCACATAGTGTAAGGCACGGTTCTTTTTTACTGAAAAACTGTGTTTCTAAAATTAGCAAGGGGGACAGAATGAGGATACTGAGACAGAGTGTTATTGATGCCTCGATTGGGTAACGTTTGCTCATGTTTTCTAACAAGGTAGAGCTCAGCAGCTGCGACGTGTATCCAAGGCAACCTGATGACGGCATAGGAGTATGAATTGAATCTCAAAATGAAGCTTGATGAGTTTATGATTCTATCGAGCAACAGGTTCTTATTAACATACACATCACACAACAGCTGCGTGGTTTCAGAGGCTTCAGGAAAACTGTTGAATACTTTATATATTTACATTTTAAACAGGACACAAGCAGACAGAGATGTTTGACCAAATTAATTACAGCTTAATTTGATTTAAAAAAAAAAAAAGAAAGGTTTATTGAACCTCATCAGTAAGGACAGCTGCAGCCACACACTGAGCTCATGTTACAATAAATACAGTCACCAGTATTATTAGGTACACCTTGCTAATCCTGGGTTGGACCCCTTTTGCCTTCAGAGCTGCCTTAATTCTTAATAGCATAGATTCAACAAGGTGCTGGAAACATCCCTCAGAGATTTTGGTCCATATTGACATGGCAGCATCACACAGTTGCTGCAGATTTGTCAGCTGCACATCCATGATGTGAATCTCCTGTTCCACCACATCCCAAAGGTGTTGTTGGATTGGGATCTGGTGACTGAGGAGGCCATTTGAGTACAGTGAACACATTGTCATGTTCAAGAAACCAGTTTGAGATGATTTGAGCTTCGTGACATGGTGTGTTATTCTGCTGGAAGCAAGATATACATAAGGATGCTCCAAAAGGCACCAACAGCACAAACACTGTTGAGAAGTCCAGTTTAGCTACTTGAATGAGCAGAAGGTGAGTTATGAAAAAATAATCACCCCCATATAGTTGTTATGAAGGGAAAACTTGCTACAGTCTAGGCTGTAAACATGGTTACCGCTGCTCTACAGTTGGACAGTTTAACATGGGAGCCTAAGGGGAATGCCTCATTTTTGGAGCCACCCTCTAGTGGTCACAGGGGGAACTGCAGTTTTTGGCACTTCTGCGTTACATTTTCAGCCCTAGAGGTTGTCTTTGGGGTAAATGCCGTTACACGGAGAAGCTTTTAAAAGTAGGGTTGTTGCGGCCTGTAGGATTGGTAGCATAATAGAAAATGACAGTATACCCACCACACCCCAGGCAGCAGAAGTTTTGATTATCAATAATGCATGCTGTATGAATATTTAATCTCAGTGCTGTATTTAATACCTGACCTTTAAAATTCACATTGCAGGGAAGCAGTGATTTCACACTACACTGCACTGTGTAATTGTCAGTAAATCCAGCACAGTTCAGAAATTACACTGGTATAATGCTGGATATCTCCCATAGAGCTTTCTACGAACTACCAGAAAAGGGGACCTTCTTGCTGGCAAATAATTTCTTATTGTGACTCTGCCTCTTAGGTGAGCGATGTCAGCGGGCTGTGTGCAGGAAGAAGCTCTTGTTCTTTGTATCTGAAGAGCTAAGACAAACACTTAATGTTGATTTTTATTTTTTATTTTTTTGAAAGCGGTCTGTTCACAGGAATCAGAGCCCTCCTGCTTTATTTTCCGGCCATCAGCAATCAGGAGATGATTAACAGCTGAGGTGGTGGGTGAACCAGCAGCTCTGAGTCATGTGAAGCATGACTGAGACGCACTGTGGAAGAACAATTTACCTGCAGGTGTATCACAAAAATGAGCATAAAATGATAACTAAATACTTAACATACACAATACTAATATCCATTGCTTATACTTTATATGAACTTGCTTTAAGTTCAAGAAATGACGTGCCACAAAAACAGGACAGAACAAAGCAAAGCCCTTTATAGACTACCACTTATACCATTCAGCAGGGAAGCCTGATCAACAACACCAATCAAATAAACAATATTACATACATTCAAATTCTTAACATGAGCACAATCCACTATAAACTGATAACATTAATTAGATCAGTTTCACAAATCAGATTAAAGCCTGTTATCTCAAGTAGTTTGAAAACATGTTTCCACCCTGAGCCTTAAAACAGTGCAATCTTTTTACATGAACACTTTGGGAAGGAGACACTACAGGGGTAATAAACTGAAATTATTGCAGTTGTTAACAACATCAGTCTTTAGGTTAAGCGCTTTATGGACTGAACTGTCAAAAATTCTTCCTGTACTTCTTTTCACAGGCCTGGCTTCCATCAGTACCAGCTGAAAGGCTAGTGGCAAGAAATCACATCTCAACAGATGAATGCTAAATGAATATAATCTTTAATATGTGTTTGCTTGTTTATATACTTATCTACCAATTAGATTTATAATTGGCCAAAGTGAAAATATGGGCCTTGTTTTACTGAGAAATGAAGAGGACTTTAATTACACACTTTAAGAGTTTGCCTTTTTAATAAATTTGGTGAAGCACATTGGAACATGCAATAGAAAAGTGTTCTAAAAACAAAGATGGTGAGCTGTATTAAAATGATCAAAGTGAAGTTTGTGGTATTGCAATGGCTGAGTCCTCATTTTGCTGTATTGCCAGCTTCTTTTTACCTTAGAGATGTTGAAAGCCTTAATAAAGGCACGGGTCAAAGTGGATCATCTCTTCAGCAGGATTGTCAGTGTTGATGCAGCCTGCATGGGTTGGAACACATGGGCCAAAGTATGTAAGATGCACTTTGCTTTAAGTGGAAGTACGTTACAAAGCCCTCCAGCAGCGAGTCTGCACCAAGGCTTACTATAATAAACTACAGTGGGATTATAACAACACTCTGTATCGAGGAGACTCCACATACTCACAAAACTGACTTCCATGTGATTATTTAATGTCTCAGTAATGAACAAAATGAAATGGCTTTGGAAATGTTGTACATGACTTTATATTTTCAAAAAGTGCCAATATTAAAAAGGAAAAGTTTTTAAATGCCTGGGTGAAATTTAAATGGAATAGGTAGATTTTCCAGTAACTGATGGACATGAATCAGTGCATCCAGCTGATAGCAGTATAAATTTCTGAGGATGCAGAGTAAAAGTTCCTGTTTCCACTGCAGAAAGGTGAGGGCGTCCCAAAGCTTGCCTCTGTATTTCTACCATAATACTGCTTAAGACTCGTCAGCAGCTGCAAGTTTGACTCCACATGGAGTTATACTTGTCATGGAGTGGGAGAGTGTAGGGGCTGGATTGGAACTGGGCCTTCAGCTGCAAAGGAAACATGTCATTCAAGCCGAAAGCTAAGGCAAAGTGTTGCACCATTTTCAGGTCAGAATGGATAACTGTTTTTTGGATTTTTTTTTTTTTTTTTAAGGGTTAAGCAATTTGATGTCCTCTGTTGCATGAAAATATGTCTGAGTGTGATTGACTGATATCATTTATGACCCCAGCTGTATAGTCAACTCCATTCAGTTTTATTTATATAGTTCCAATTCACAACATTAGACCCATCAATTTCAGTGAGAGATAAACTGGAATAAAAACACATGGGAAAAGAGAGGGGAAGAACTACTCAGTGCATCATGGGAAGTCCCACGGCAGCCTGAGCCTACAGCAGCAAAACTAAAGGATGGTTCAGGGTGACCTGATCCAGCTCTGACTATAAGCTTTATCAAAAAGGAAAGTTTTAAGAGAGCTGTGGAACACAGGAGAGAGACCTAATCGCTGAAGGTTCTGCCTCCCATTGTACTTTTAGAAAGTTTTTAGAAACTACATATGTTGGGGATTGATTATTCAGGAAAAAGGATTTTAAAGTAAATTCTCGATTTAACAGGTGCAATAAAGAGAAACTAATATGGGAGAAATGAAGGCTGAAACTTCAGGGACTTTGTGTCGCTTTGATATGTTTGATTGTAAAAATATTTTCTATCATAAATTTGCCTGCTTCTTCTACAACTTTTCATAATGTTTTACAGGAATTGGCCCATTGGTGTGCCAAGGATAATGGAACGTTGTGTGGGGACCACAGAAATATATGCATTGAAAAAACAAACAAAAAAAACCCATTATAGGCTATGATTTTATTGTAATCACTGCTTTGTAATATTTTGCAGTGAACCACGGCTAACAGATCTAGAGTAGATTAACTGCTGCAGAAGCCTAGAGGCAGGTACTTGATGCCCAAAGTGACGATGAAGACAGCTCAGTTGATGGAGATCAGTGGGATTAGCTCCTTCTGCATAAAAATGACTGAAAACCGTGATTAATGAACGTTTTAGTATATCTGTAATAGAAGGAAAGGAAACAGTATAGGTATGTTAAATACAAATAGAGCCATTAAATGATCCCATTCGATCATTTTAGTCACTAAAATGGCTTGTTAACCACGATAAGATTATTAATCTTAACATGATAGATTTTTAGATTCAGATGTGTTAGAATCTAAACAATATAATTAGTATTTACTTAGCTGTATAATTAAGTCAGCCTAATTAAGCTGTATAATCTATTTAGTCTTTTTAATTGGACTAACAAAAATCTGATAATTAATCTAATAGGTCCTGATCATATGATTCAGCCTGTTTTCTCGCAGCAGTGTGTGATATTTGTACAGCACTTGTTCCAGACATTCAGCTTCCTCCCCCGAGCGTCTCATGGACTGTACCACACCATGAGTCCCCCCCCCTTCCCTCACCCTTACAGTGGGCCGCTCCCCCTTCTTTACCGCCCACTTTGGTTGAAGCCAAAACAGAACATCATGGCGATTGATGGTAAGTAGGCCAATAACGGCTCTCCTCTCCTTTTAATTAACTTCAGCTGGAAACGATACGTGTCACCGGTGATTTATCTCGACTAAAAAGTGTACATGAGCTCAGAAGATGGGCGCTTGGTTGAGCTGGAAGCAGTGAAAGTTGTTTTTGTAAATTTTCCTTTGCAGTGTGATAGAAGAGAGGCAGGAGGAAGCTGGAAGCGGCGCTTGCTGTGTTTGTAACGGTGGTGCTGAAAGGAAAGGTCCGCTCCGCGCTTTAAACTGCATGACATTTATTTAAACCGAGTGCGTGTGCTCACCGGTTTGTGTTTGTGGTGTTCATTTAACGGAACTCGGGCTGTCATTTGGTTTGTAGCGTCGCTGCTGCACGTCTCTACTTTACAACTTGGGTTAAGGAAAGCAGAGCTCACACAAACCCCCAAATACTTACTGTTAATGCGCATAATGAATGCCTTGATTTCTATTCCTGTGTCCACCGTGTGCTTTTACCCCTCACCTTCCCCTGATTATGTAACTTTGCAGGTTGTAAGCAGCTTTGGTGCTTAGTTTGTTTGATCACTTTGGATCCCATGCTTATAGCTTTGGGATACATTAAATGTCACAGGAAGGAGGACATAGCACCGCTTAATGATAGATGACCTGTTTTTTAATAATGGAGAGCGGTCGCCTTTTTTCCCCTTTTTCAATCAGGATTAAAAACTGTGTTAAAAAACAATCCCTTGTGTGGCCTTTTTTATTTCTCGAGTTATGGAGTAATAAGAGTGAAAAGCTTGAGTCTGCACTATCTGTGGGATATAATTGAAGTCTCTGCAGACATTTTTTTTTCTTATAGCAAGTTGATATTGCAGGGAACAGCAGCTGTTTTTTTTTCCACAATGCAGTGGAAGATGCTCAGGATCAATAGGAAATAGTAGCTACTGTTTACAAGGGTCAGGAGGTAGAGTAGGTCATCCACTAATTATAAGGTTGGTGGTCAAGCGATGGCTTTTCCAGTGTGTATGTTGTGGTGTCCTCGAGAAAAATACTGAACCCCAAATAATTGATTAATTTGTGTTTGTGAAGGCACTGAATGCACAGAATAAAGCATGAATGTGTGTGCGTGAATGAGTACATTTTGCTTATAGTGAAAACCACTGAGTAGTTAGTAGAACTCAAAGCACGGTATAAAGGCCACTTTAGTCCAAAGCAGTCAGCTCTCTCTGTAGTACATGTAGCAGAGCAGCATCACAGCTGTGCAGATGTGGAGTCGAGTGGTGTCTTCACAGGAAGTTGCTAACAATTTTGTTTTAAATTGCATTGCTGGAAACAGTTACCCTATAATTTTCCATTTTCAAACATAACTCTAACATGCTGTCGCTCTACAAGATGGTGCTGGGATTCTGGATTTTTCACTATTAATTTTGCACAAGAGGGCCTTTATGGAGATTTACAATGGCTCACTCTCCTGTCAGGAGTTTATATAATATACTGTACAGTGTCCATCATAACATTTTTTCCACTGGCTCCCAGGCCATTAGAACAGAGTTTTACTGACCTCTTCTATAGTTTTACTGGCGCATAAAAGAAGCTAATTTAATTATTTTATATAGTGCTATTTTAATCCATAATATAGTGTAATTTATTTTTATTATTTGAAATTATAATCTGCAAAATAACTCAACCTTTAAAATAAATGCTGTTCCTCCTTTTAGACTCACTCTTGCAGGCATCACTGCTAGAGAGGTGGATGACTGCTGTCAGCCTGCAGCAAAGTTTACAAGAATTGTGCCAACCCCAATTCCAAAAATGTTGGGAGATTGTGTAAAGTGCAAATAAAAAACAAAATACAGTTATTTGCAAATCTCATAAACCCCATTTTATTCACAATAGAACATAGAAAACATATCAAATGTTTAAACAGACATTTTGCTATTTCATGAAAAATAGCTAATTTTGAATTTGAAAGCAGCAGCACATCTCAAAGTTGGGACAGAAGGCTGGAAAAATAAGTGGTACTAAAAGGAAACAGCTGGAGGAACCTTAGGGTAACTGGCAAAGGGTCAGTAACATGAATGGGTATAAAAAGAGCATCTTAGAGAGGCAGAGTGTCTCAGACGTAAAGATGAGCAGAGGTTCACCAATCTGCAAAAACCGCGCCTGCAAATTGTGGAACCGTTTCAGAATAATGTTCCTCAACATAAAATCGTGAAGACTGTGAATATCTCATCTACAGCACATAGAGATACAAAAGATTCAGAGAATCTGCGCAAGGGACAAAGCAGAAAATCAAAATTAGTGCCTATGGAATTGGCAGCTTGCACATCTTGCACACAGCATCCCAACTTTTTTGGAATTGGGGTTGTATATAATAAACAATTACACAATCATGGCAAACTAAACAGTTGCCATGTTCACAGGTGTAGCGGTATTTGAAAATTTCACATCATACGTGAAATTACAACCGGTATACCGGTACATCTGGAGAGAGAATAAATCCGTGTCAGACCTTCTAAATAGATGTGTTCAGCATTGCATTGTGTGACTGTGTGAATCTACTCTGGAGGGGTTCATTTGTTTTAGTTTAGTCATTTAATCTGTGTGATAAAACAGGCACTCCTGCCATGTTTCCAGTTTGTTTAGTGTGTAGAATATCAGAGTTGGGGATGGAAATTGAGAACTGTTTCCCAATTGTCCTGTCAGTATCCTGTGGATCCAAGCTTATCAATTCATGAAATGTTTTCACAATGCAAAAAAACGACGCAATTTCTTTCTTCTTCTTCTTCTTCTTCTTCTTCTTTTTTTTTTAACTGTTTTCATACTTTGAGATAATAAGACCTGTGTAGACAACACAGAAAACTGAAGCAGTATGGAAATATAATTGATAATGGCACTGGTATCGTCTAAACCTAATTATCTTGCCCTCTAAACATGTAAAAGTTTAAGGTCCTCTCTAGTCTTTGGAAGAAGATGATAAAATAATAGGTCATGGGGAATACAGGACAGCAGAGTTCACCTCTAGAAAGCAGCACAGTGACGTGGACCTCGGCTGTAAACTAGGCAAATAGACCATCCACTCATCTTGGGGCCTCAGGGCTTTGCTCATCACTTAAAATTCAGAAACAGTTAGTTAAGCGCGAGCATCATTCATTTGTAATGGAAGACCCATAGCTAAACGTGCTGCTGCGTTTCTGTGTTTAATTTGCTTTTTTTAAAATCCAAAATTTCATATGGACTAATCTAGAATGTTTGGAGTTTTTGATATTTTTCCTGTTTTTTGTGTTGTGTTTTTTTTTTTTTTTAATTTTGG
>VUQI01012941.1:12925-23856 GCA_015106735.1 Paratilapia polleni
TTGTAAGCTTGCTAAGCATGCTGTTTACCACAAGTTTTATGCTCAGCTGTGGCCATATTAGCTAGTTTCTACAAAGATGCTATCCTCTGTAGATAGATTTCTGTACAGCTCACCTGAACAACATCTTTTGAAGCACGTACAGTAGTACAGCCCATCTCCCTCCTGCTGTCCCAGCTCTCTCAAAGACTCTCAAACCAGCCTGAAATATTCAGTTTAGATAGAGTTTCAGTTACAGTGCTGTGGATGATGTTTCCAAGAGAGGATTAAGCACGTGAGATGGTTTGGCATGTGAGGGCCTTGCTCAGTGAAGGGCGTTTTCTCAAAAAGTGTCACGGAACTACTGTTTATGACCCAACAGCACACGCTTACATGGGATTAAGCCATCTGATGGCAACACTTCAGTGCACATTTTTCATGCAATCCTGTTATTAGCACAGTTATATAATTACACACACTTAAACAAAAGGGTTTCCCTTTGACTAAAACATGAGAAAAGGTTAAATGTGAAGTACTAATGATTTATGAAGATGTACAGAGCTGTTGAACTGAATTAAAGTTAGTCGAGAAAGACACTAAGTATTTTTTATTTTTTATTTTTTTTTAAATCTCAATGTCTTCCATTATGACGGTGAATGTACTTTAAATTTATGTGGTCAAAAACATTATTGAAAACTGAAATCAGTGTACTTGAGTTGACTTTACGTTGTTGTGAAACAGATTCAGATTGTGTTTGTTCATTGTCTACATAAGTGTTGTGTAACTGTCCTCTTGCATGATGGTGGCAGTGTCTGTTCATTTGACAACTATGAGCATCAGTTACAGAGACTGATACTAAGGGTAAAACCCTTGTAGATAAACTGTTCATGTATTTTTTTTCTCCTTTTTAATCATTATTGGAAACAATAAAAGAAGGATTTTGCTTTAAACACGTATTTTTCTGTGGTTCACTAAGAAACCATACTACTGGTACATCTGAGTTTAAAAGAGTGATTCTTTTTTAAACCCAACCAGAGTTATGGTGGCGTAAAAGTCACATTCCTCCTCTCTGCTGTCTGTTGCTGGGCTTTTTTTTTTGCTGACGTACAGGGCAGGAATGCATTGTGCTGGACTGGTTAATTTTCCAACACTGGCCCCCCTCATGTGCCTCTGATTTGCAGTGATGTTAGGTTAGTATTCACAATAAGACAGTGCAGTTTTCATCTCCGTTATTTAACTGAAACACACAAAAGGAAATTGTGGAATGTGCCAAAATGACCTGTTTGTTGATTTTTATTTGATGCCGTCAGTGTAATTACACAGTACTTTTTAATGGAAGAATGGTACATTTAAAACAGTAGAAATTTTGTGAGGATAAACTGAATGTAAGGGAACAAATGGTACTGTTCTTGGAAAGTCAATAAAACAATCAATGTGTTTCCCCATCTGCACTTTTCCATTCTTTTGTCTTATTTTCCTCACACTCAGCTACGTTTACTTTCATCATACTTAAAAGAAACATTATATATCACAGATAAGTATTTGAACTTGGTGGTATATTTTTAAAATTCACTACATTAATCTTTTTTTTTTTTTTTGCTTTAAGTAGGATTCATTGATCCATTACTTTAATTCAAGCCTTTTAATCAGGAGTGGAAATGCTTTTGTACATTTTACTGAAGCAAAATTAAGGCAGTTCAAAATAACTCCTCTCTAGCCAGTAACAACATTAAATAATACTTGCATACATGAAAAAAATAATAATTATACCCCAGTAATATACAGCATAATATAACACCTACAGGTCATATTTCCTTCATTATGAGTATGTTTACTTTTAAGACTCTCATTATTTGCATGGCTCTTAAAGAATTATGCTTGTTTATACTTGTAATGGTTTATTTTTGGACTGCTACTTTACATGAGTCAAGGAGCTGTATACTTATCCCATCACTTCATATGATGACACAAACCCCCCAGACAAAATAAGTCCATTCTTCCAAAGGGTGAGTACATTTTAAGGCTTTTTACTATTGTTAACCACGGTCAAAATGACTCTGTTTCTGCACTTATTGTGATTGTTTTATTATAAGAACACATGCGTGTCACAGAAACTATTTGTGTCTCACCTAAATTTAGACCCGAGGACAGAAGTGACTAATAGCAGGGGTGTGTTGTGGACTATGTTCAGTATGTTTTAAATGAACAACTATAGAGACACATTTTGATTTGCTGTGAGCTTTAGGGAAGCAGCTTTTATTTCAATTCTAATGCTTTGGGAAAACATGAGACACCTCTTGGAGCAACATTCATAGTTCACCAGTTTACACTCTGAGCTTACCAGTTATGTTACATTATATGTAAGGAATGCACAGAGATGATTGCAGTGCAAACTGTATTTATTGATACCCACACAGGGTTTTAAATAGTACAAGACACAAAGGGAGCACTGGGGGTCTACTGTGAAATAATAAACAAAATTAGCAATCTGTAAAACAGTAAAGGGACAAACATTATACAGGCATCATTGTTAGTTTGCTGTTATGAAAATAGATTCACTATTGCATTGTTGGTTACAAAACACAGAAAGGCAATACAAACACTGTCCTATATCACCGTTAGCCATGGTCGCTTAGTTGAATTTGGCAACAAATGGTAAAGGAATGTCAACCTCCACCTTTCGGTCACTTACTCTCACATATTTTTCAACATTTTTGCTTTTTTCCTTTAGGGTTGTAATGACATTGTTGTGGAAAGTGTTAATGCCTTTTACCATTGAGTTAATCCAGGACTGGATGTCAGCTGTGAGCTGTTCACTAGACATGTCAGCCAAAATACTGTGGAGTTTATCTGCCACAGCTTTTAGATATTCCATAACAACTCTGCGGACCTCTTCAACCTGCTTGGCAACATCAGCCAGAACAGGACAGCTCACAGCATCGCTGTATGCATCACTCACAAAGTCAGAAAGCTTCTCCAGATTCTGAGATTTTAGAGTCTGGAGAAGCTTCTCACTTTGCTGGACGGTAAACTGCATGAATGCTGATAATTTCTTTATGATGTCTTCCAGCTGGATATCTCCAATTTTCCTCACAGTAACAATCATTTGGTCCTGGATTTTCCTCAAGGCTACCAACAAATCATCAAGAATTTCCCTTCCACTGACAATGTGATTAGAACCTGGGAATGTGAATTCAGTGGCTTGGAAATAATCAAGGACTGTTGCAATCTTTTGAACAGCTTCTTCAGATACATCAGCAACAAAATCACTACATTTCTGATAGACCTCAAGGCCAGAGAGCGTCTGTTTATAGCCAGGAATCTGGAACCTGGTGTCTCTCAGAAATTTAACAACAGCATCAAGGAATCTTTCAACTTTCTTTTGGTACTTTTTGACGATAAATATGGTATTATCTGTGACATCTGTCATAATCTTAGAAGATTTTACGGCTTCTAGGCTGTTAACAGCCCTCTTGAACATCATATTACCCTGCTCTCTAGCCTGTGCAAAGGAACCTTCGAGGCTTCTGACATGCTTGTTAACCTCGTTGTATGTCACGACAGCAGATTCAGACACTATTTCCATGACTGCGGGCACCTGTTTCTTCACTCCAAGCATCACCTCGTATGGCATTTCCATATTCCAGGTTGTTTGAAGGTTCAGCTTCTCCGAGTTGATCACAGACATCTTCAGACCCAAGATATCAATGTCTGTGCTTGGATCAGACTGTTGAAAAAAGTACACATAAAACAAATAGGTTAATTATTTTAAAAAATACACCATTTAGGTTGAAATAAAAATCAGCTTTTATTAGAAAGCACAGCAATAGAAAAATGTTCTCCTACCGGATAACGACCATAGAGTCTTGCTTTCAGTTGTGCCGGCCGCTTAGTCTGCATCTGAACTGCAATGTGTCCTGCAGATGGATTGGACAGCGAGACAACAAGGCCTTCCGCTGGAGTTCCAGTAATCTGCTGATAGATTTCCATGTTCAGGTCAAATAGATTGACCTTTGCTATATTTGTGATGGAGATAGCCACATTTTCACTGGTTAGGATGATGGTGCTGTCATGGTTTCCCTCTAGCACTGAATGTTTCACAAAGAGGAGAGAGGCCATTTTAAATCCATCCACTATGTTCACGTTGGTGTTGCCCTTGATTTTTCCATTCAGGACCTCAAATTCAGAGGTTGAGGAAGCATCTAGTTTGATGTTGATGCTGTCCTGTTTGAGGATGCTGGCATCAGTTTTGAGAGCGATCATTGGTGTCTTTATGGAGAAGTCATAGGTAATATCACCCATAAGTGGGATCTTAATGCTTTGAATTTTGGGCAGGGTGATTTTTGGAAGAGTCATCTTGCGCAGGGCGGAGGGCACATGCAGAGCAGGCATTGTGATGAGAGTGAAGTCAGGCAGGGGAATTGTGAATGTAGACGTCTCAACATTCATCACAGGAACCTTATAGGCAGGGACTGTAATAGTTTTAGGCAACTCAATGCTATACTTTTCATACTCTTCCTTTGCCTTGTCATATGACATGGCGAGGATGGCAACAGCCCTATCCTTGCTGATGAGCATTTTCTTGTGCAGAGCCTTAAAGTTGGTATTAATGGCACTGATGACTGGATCCATATTAATGTCAATGGTGATCACCTCATGGTTCTTAGTGTACTTCAGCTTGGAGGCTATGTCAAATGTCTGCTCTGTTGTGATCAGGAGGTAGCCCAGACCAGTGTCTTCCCACAGTGAATAGTCTTCCACTCTTGGTGTCTCCATACCAACAAATGGCAAAGTTATTTCAGGAATAGTGATAGGCTGCCTCAGCACATCAAGATTGGCATCTCCTTTGATCTGGGAATATATGTTAATTTCTGTTTCACTGTTGTCCATGGCAAAGTAATGGGAGTATTTGTACTGGTTGAATCTAGCCAGACCTGTCCAGCTAGCCTGCTGCACTTCGGAGTTCACGGTGAAAGCAATGTCATTCTGGAGATCTATCTTTCCAGACAGCTTGAATGGAAGAGCAATTTTGACATTTCCTGTGTTCTTGGTGTCAAACTTAAGCTCGTTAGCTGTGACCAAAGCAAGGGCTGAGCTTGAGAGAGTTCCCTGAACCCGACCAACCAGGTTTGCACTGTGAGAGGCAGTGAAATCAATTTTCATGTCTTCAACCTTTGCCTCGAACTTGACTTCTGCAACGCTGCTCTTCATGAAAGGTGTTTCTGTCTCAGCCTTGGCATCAACAGTTATGTGGCTGAAAATACATATATCAGCGACAATATTTTGATCCATTTTCAGGAGGCTGCTGTTTGTTGCTCCAGTGAAGCTCACTTTGGCTGTGTGGAAATCCATGACCACCTCCAAGTCGCTCCTGTGTTTTGCCTCGTCTGAGAAGTCCTGAATTGTATATTTTTCACTGGCCAGATTGTTGAAGGTCAGATGGATGGAGCCATCTTTAAGCAAGAAAACCACCTTTTCATTAATGTCTGTTTCACTAAAGATGTTGAGGGGAGGCATGTTGAGTTTATGGTTGTAGTTTGTGGCCATGCTGGTAGAAATTCCATTTTCCATGCTGAAGACTGCATTATTGACAAGCGTTGCAGAGTAGAGCTCAGTTGTCGCTTTTGCAGTAGTGTCAGCAGAAGCTTCAGCAGTCAGGCCATAAAGGGTCATTCTGATGTTGTGATCAAGTGTAAAACATGACTGATCAACCTTGATGACCTCAGAGATGAACAAATGATTCATCTTGGGTGCAGATAAATGTGCGCTGGCTTCCACAGTGAAGTCAAGGATTCGCAAAGTAGATGTAGCCCGTGAGTTGAGGTTCATTTTGAACTCTGGTGTGTCTGAAATTGTTGTGGTGTTCTCCAGGTCAGCAGTGGTTGTGAGTTTGTAATGAGGCGAGGTAACTCTGAACTCTCCATAAAGTTTTCCAAAACAGGGGATCTTGCTCATATCTGCCACTTTCTCTTTCAACTCCATTGTGAGTGTATCATAATCAATGGATCTGACTTTCTGGATCATTCTCATGAAATAGTCACTCATGTCATCAATTAGCTGTTTGAAGTCAAAGGCATATAGCTCATTCACCAGCTTCTGAACAGGTACCATTACTTTTTTCAGCAAAGGCTGGATGTCAATTGACCTGAGAGCATCAAATGCATGCCGAATCTTTTCCCTGACCTGATACTGCTTCATAACCTTAACAACCTCATCCATGGAGGCCCCAATCATTTTTTCAACCTCAAAGCTGGAGAGGATCTCTTCTATGTGGGTATAAATCACATTGAACTTGTTAGCAATGTTATGTTTCTTCATCCAAGCCATGATCGTGTCTTTGATAGGTTTCAGTATATTCATGACTTTGTCAGTCGGGAGCTTGGCTGTCAGGTTGGTGATGAAGTTTTCCATTGAGCTGATATACCTTCTCAGGTCTTGGACAAAGAGGTTGAAGTCAAAGTTGTCAATGACCTCCTTCAGTTCTGCCACTTTGGTCTGAAACTTGGCACTGATCTCATACCTGGTGTTGATGTCTTTTAGCATCTCAATGCTGTGGTCCATCAGCCTCATCATTGTGGTCTTCATGTTTTCAATTACTGCAGGCAGATGCTCAATGAATGGGATCAGTAGAGAGTGGCTGTCACTGTTCTTGTCATATTTCACAAATCCAGAGATGGCATAATCTTTACTGGCCTCACTAAAGAGGGGAGTGGAGACTGCTCCTGTCATTTCAATACCCATTCTTTCTGCATTGTTGTAGGCACTCACTTCTTGTTCAAAGGCATGCTCGTTTACTTTAGATGTTATCTTCAGTGCGACACTTTGCTCTTGGAGGCTCAGCATGCTGCTGAACTTGTTGTCCATATTTGTCTTAATGGTGGGCCTGCCTTCCAGTTCATGAGCGGTTGAAGCTCTGTACTCAAATGACTGTGTGAAAAGCATGGGTTCTGCTCTCAGGAGGAATTTACTGTATAGTTCGCCACTCTGCTGTCCATACAGACGCACTGCACCATTTGAATTGAAAATGGAATCAATGCTCAGAGTGAAGGGTGCAGCAACAGTTGTGACTTTGCTGTCCAGGTGAAGAGATGGTGAGTTGAAGTTAGCCGCATTGTTGAACTTCATGGTCAAACCAGCAACCTCAATATCAGTGGTATGTGTCATGTGAGTTCCCAGGAGTTTACCGTTGGTATTGCACTTTGCAGACAGGACCATGTCAATAAACTTGATTTCATAAGTGTGTTTGAGCTCTTCCTGTGAGAAAGCACCCATCACTGTTCCAGTCAGCTCCATGCTGTAGGGCTCTGCCTTGAACTGGGCATCATTCACAAAGCTAATTTCAATTATCTTCAGTTCATTTTTCACAACAACTGAGGCAGCGAAACGGTCCACGTTGACTGTGATGTCATGTTTGTAAGAGTTGCTACTGTCAAGTAAGTTGTCAGTCTTGGACTGCAGGGTAAAAGATCTCAGTGTAAGAGACAGTGAATTGGTATTTTCAGTCCTCATCTCATTGAAAGATCCAACCATGTTGTGGGAGAAAGTCAAGCCATCTTCATTCACTCTGAAGTTCACTCTGTTCCTACTGTTGATGTCAAAGAGGTTGGCCTCAAAATTGCTGTTGAGATAGACTTCTGTGGTTGCAATCTTTCCCCCAATGGTGAACTCAGCTTTGTTTTCTTTAATGCCTCCTTTTGTGGTGAGAGACATGGTGGCACCAGAAGTGTCGACTGCACCGTGGAAAATGTTCTCAAATGTGAGTGGACTGTGCTGGGCAGTTGTTGTACAGCTGGTGGTCAGGCCATTTGTGTTCAGGGCAAATGTGGCCTTGTGAGAGGCGAGACTTGAAAAGATGTTCATGGAGGCATCAGTATTGACCTCCAAGCCAGAGGGATTAAGGGAACCAGTAAGCAGAGAGTAGACACGGTTCACTGTATCATCAGCTTGATTCTCTATTCTGAGACTGGCCTGTCCTCTAGAGGCAGCAACCTCCACCTGGCTACGAAGCATCCTCTCATCAGCCTTTGTCACACAGTTGGACTGGATGGTAAGCTTCAGATCCTTGTACCTAAGGTTAAATTTGGTGGTGTGCATGATGGGGTCGCTGTTCACTTTAGTGTCAGAATCAAACAGAAGTTCCTGCTCTGCATATGATGCCTTCATCTTGTTTTCAACCTTCAGGATTTCAGACTTGACATTCAGTGAACTCTGCATTTTTACTTCTTTCTTTGCTGGCTCAATGGAAAAGGTGTGGAGATAGGTGGTAGTAGCAGTCATGGGTCCAACAGTGACACTTCCATCTGTGTTAACATCTCCAAAGAGTTTGTTTGAGTCTAGGGTCATCTGGGTAGTAATAGTCAGGGAGGTTTCCAGACCCACAGGGGCGACAGCGTGCACGTTGTAGCGGCCTGTTGACAGCACGCGGTCTGTGACTGCAACGGTTTCCTGGACACTAAAACCTGTGGTGAGGAGCATGTGTTTCAGGGAGCCATCAAGAGTAACCTCCATAGTTTCCTCTGCTGTGTCAGTGATTTTTGTTGCTCCTGTAAAGCAGACAAATACAGAAAATAACAGTTAGTATCAGCTTTTACGTTATTTCTGTATAATTCTATAAGAATAAAGATAAAATTACCCTCAGCTGAGAAGGAGAGAAGTTCGACTGGACTGTCAGCCATGACACTGAACTTGGCCAAGTAGTTAGGGGACTCTGCAGTGTTGTTACCAGCAGACACTCTTGCCTCCCAGTTATAATAGTTGCTGTTGACCTTGGCAGCCATTTCCACCATACCCATCAGAGGCAGAGTGAGATCATATTCAGACGGGATGTTAAAAGTTGGGATTTGGATTCCACGTGGGGCAAAATCTATGCCAAACCTAGGCATGGAAATGTGTGGAGTGTTGACCATTTGAGGTATCCTTAGCTCCACAGATGATTTGCCTCCAAGAGGAAGCGGGATACTGACAGTGAGACGGTCCTGGTTGAACTGGTATTTGAATGTGCTTTCACTGGTGAAATGATAAAAGAAGAGAACTTGTTAAAAATGTTATTTTTATTTAGGATAAAGTTTAAATTTTCTTATTATCGTAACTGTCATGAAGATACCAATTTAAGTTTTTATTTCACTTACAGGTTCATGAATAGGTTTTCAGGCGCAGATGGCATTTCTATCATAGCTATGCTGTTCCTCAGACTCTCCATATAGGGACAATCAGCTGAGACTTTGTCCATCCAGATATTGCTGGCCTGATGAAAAAAAACATATCACATTTCTCAATCTTTAGTCTGGAAAAATTAAGAATTAAGAATTAAAAATTAGGCCAGTGCAATATTCTTTCTACCTCAATTCCTTTGTTGAGGATGTGACGCAGCTTCATATCAGTATTGACAACCTGCTGGTCCATAACATCTTCTGCAATCTTCCTGAGCCAGGCCTGGAGGGCCTTAGTATAATGCAGTGGGATTTTAGTGTCAGCATTCATGTTGGACATCAGTTGAACCTCAGCCTGGTCTTCACCTGTGACATCAGAGATTTAGCATTTTACTTTTACAACTGAGACAGTATTTGGACCTGTGCCTGACATTATCAATCTTTGAACTCCATTACCACTCTTTTTGAGCAAAGTTACCGTATTTGAAGGTCACTGCCTGAATGGAGGAGATCTCTGGGAGCTTGACATCACTTTTGATCTCCATGGTGAGTCCCTCAGCTTTGCTCATGGTAGCAGTGACCGTGGCATCCGTCCTGAGAGAGGGGACTAACAGCTGAAGCTGCAGCATGCCATCAGTCATTGCCTGAAGCCTGTGATTAATAATTAAAAAAGGAGTTAATTCCTGTATGGAAATCAGTGGAATTAGAGTAAAGTAGCTGAAGAGTTTAAAGAAAGATGTCAGTGCTGAGTTTACTCACTTGGCACGGCCAGTCAAAGTGAGCTGAGGCACGTTCTTGTTGGAGATCTCGAGGGTAATGGATTTGCCTCTGGTATTGCTGTCTGTCATGCCGATCTTAACGCCCGCCTCAACATCAAAGTCAGGTATGTGGATTTGAGTGGTGAAGACGTTTCTGTTCCTGTTGTATTTCATGGTGGCTGTAGCCTCAGTAGGCCGAGCACCTGAAGTAACAGAATTAGAAAAAGTTTAGCTTCAACACTGATCTATCTAATGCCACAAAATGAAAAAGAAGCTATAGCTCATGTAAAAAAATTCTTTCATCAAAAATGATATTAATACCTTCAGCTCTCAGGCTCATCTTCAAAGAATCAACCTTCTGTCGGCCGTCCCTTCCTTCGCTGAGCAATTCATAGGCGATAGTGGCTGTGTACTCAGAGACCTCTTCAGTAGGCTTGATGTCCAGAGCAAACCTAGGGCAAAATAAAGTCTCTAATAAATTTTCAGATTTTTCTTTTACAATGTTGTTCTATGTAACAATAAAAAACATCTGTTACAGAGTACCAAACTTTCATGAAAGTATTTTTGTTCTTATTCAAAGGCCTATGTATTTGTACATATCTAACTAAAAACAGCATCTCATATTGTCTAAAACCTCTCTATACTTGACCTGGCATAAAAATCAGAGTAAGGTGAATGACAGTGGTGCTGTTTTGGCTGTTCATATCTGTATCTTCTTTTCAACTGTCCCTCACCACATTGCACCAAAAAACACCATCATGCATCAACCTGAAATGTGTCATATTATCATATTCAAGGCATCACCACTGCCATTTCCATTGCCATTTATCAATTAACAAGAAACGAAAGAGAAAAAACAGAATCTTTAAAGAACAACTTACTCAGTTTCTCCATTCAGAGGGAAGTAAGGAACAGCAGTCTTGCCACGAGTGTCACCCTGAAGTGTTTTTGTGCAGTATTGGACTCCAGAGAAGAGAGGGCTGCAGCTTGAGTCACCCAGTGTGTGTGGGATCATTGCAGCATGTCCAGCACCCACAATCATAACTTT
>VUQI01012941.1:23876-64738 GCA_015106735.1 Paratilapia polleni
AAAATTTATTGCTATTTAAAAAAAAAAAAAAAAAGAACATAAAAATTAATTTACAACTTCTAATAACTTTACTGAACACACATAAGAATATATGAAATGCAATATACTCAGTGGTAGTGGATTTTCTCTATTGTTATTATTATTATTATTATTATAATGATACCAAATAATAGCATTTACATTATTCATATAATATATTTATGGGTTTTCTGAAATTTTTTTTACCTGATTCTCAAGAACTTTGTGGTGCCCCGTGGAGCAGGGATGGAAAGCTTGACCTGGCTCCGCTCCATGGTGATCTTGGCATTGAGAGCACTCTCGTGGTACATGTTGGTATGCATTTCAACTGAAGAGGCAACAAATTCAGGCATATGGATCCCCATCTGAGTCATAAACTCAACTCCAACAGAAGGCATGAACACCAGCTCCTTCTAGGAACAAAAACACAAAATATGTGTTGATATGAATGAAAAGATGTCAAATAACAACCACTGCTTTAATATCAGGATTATTATTATTACAAGTTCTACTAACATTTTGACAGACATTTAACAGAAAGTAAATAATTAAAGCAGCACCAGATCAAGATTATTAATAACAATAGGTGTTTTTTGAAAGGGTACTAAGGATAGGTTAAGCACAAAAATGGAAACTTTACCATGCTTGGAGTCATGCGAAGACCCCCCTTTGCACCAGGAGCAAAGGTGCCCGACAGAGCAAATGTCAGAGGCAAACCAGATGCTGTTGACATCATGAATTTGTTGTCCATGAAGATGTAATGAGCAAATATCTCATTGCGAGTGCTTGAAATCAGGTCAGACATGACCTAACAGGAAGAAGCAACAATTTTATTATTGTTTTTTCTGTGGTAAAGAAAAAGGCCTAAATGGCAACTGTGATAATGGAAAGAGGAGTACAAAACACTACCTTGGTAGGAATGATCCTCATGAAAATGTCTGCATACATTATTGCATTCTCAGCAATAGACTTCAGTTCATTGCTCTTGATGTAGCCAAGCTCAGTTCCCATTATCCTCAGGTAGGCCATGGCCTCTGGGGACTCTTGGCTCTGCAGATCTTTTACCAGCTTGTTGAGGTTGCGAACAACTTCTCTTGCAAGATTTTCAGGAACCTTAGGAAAAAGGGGCCAATTTATTAGATGTGTTGGTGTGAGTGGAAATGATAAATTTGCTCAGGCTAAGAGTGTTTATCAGAAATAATTGCACAAATGACATACCTTCTGTCCTTCTACTTTCAGGGGAGCAACCCATTTCTCCAGAACTTCTCTGATTTTTGGTGGCATCTTGTCTTCAGCCCAGTACAGAGCCTTGGACACAGTGTCAGGGAAGAATCCATTCTTGCCAAACAAAGCCTCAATGGTTGGCTCAAAGCCCTTTCCTTCCATGCCAGTCTACCAGAAATTAAATAAAATGAATAACATACAAATCAGGACTTGTTAGGGTTAAGTCCCATTAAAAAATATTAAGACACCCATGAATATTGTTAATTCCTATGCTAGTGTAATAGGTGTAAAACTTTAACTTAAAATGGCAATAAATAATTGCTCATGACCAGCACTATACATACCTCCCAAATATCCATGCTGTAACCAAAAACTTTCAGGGTAGTTTCCAGCAAGACCTCCCTTGGCAACGTGCTGCTGGGATCGAAAATGACATTGCCTTGAATTTTGGCCGCCATGTTCTCATGTGCCATTCCCAGCTCATAGCTGCGAGACTTTGTGGCGTAGTCGTTGTGTGTGGAAACAGTGTCCTGCAGGGCATCCATTATTTTCTCACCGAGCCTGAGGTAATGGTTAAATGTCAAACAATTAGCCAAACGTAAATAGATGGGTCCTTAAATCAGTGCTTTAGTTCTATTTAAAAAAACCCATTCAGTTGAGAAGTGCTCCATTCTTACTTTCTGGCCTCTGAATCAGTTGAGGAAATGATGTTGTAGACGTGGGAGGACACAAAAGCCTTGATCTGCTCATTCTGCTCCTGCTTAAGCAGCTTCTTCACCATCTCAATGTCACTGTCCTCGGGGTTCCTCATCAGCATCAGGTAAGCTGCTAAACGCTTCTGCACAGCACCCTTGGGGTACTGGCTGACCCTCTGGAGGTTGTCACGAATCTGGACAGAAAAACAAGAGTGACTTAATAGTCTTTACAGTTAAAGTTTGTCTACACTATAAAACTAGGAAACAAGTAGAATATTCATGTGGAAGGGGCATTTGGTTAGTTACCTCATCTGTCACAGACATGCGCCTGAAAGCCTGGATGGCAGCCAGCTGCACAGACAAAGTGGTTGCAGGCTGTCTCATGCACTTGAGCAGGGTAGTTTTAATAGCAGGATCAGCAGCCTCCATTGCATCTCCCATGTTACCAACAGCCTGGAGAGAATATTAAAGGAAATCAGAAATCATGCAATTAAAAAACAAAAATCATATTTTAAAAAAAACGTTTTGCTCAAGTTTGTAGGGGCTTTACAATATGAATTGAATAAAAGTCAATAAAAAATTTATTTAATTATAAGACGTGTATGTGCACAGCTGGTTGCCTACCCTTAAGGTCAGGAAAGTCAGCTCTTTTTCCCCAGCACAGTCTGCACCCAGAATGGAAGCAATATACTCATAGACAGCAGTGATCTCTGGGGTGACTCCCTCAGATTTGTACAGTCTAGAGGCAAAAAAATACATTAGGAATTATGTATTAATTTACAAAAGATACCATACGTTGATTTATACAGATCACTGCTACTGCAATGAGAAGAATATCATATATATGTTCACTTACTTCCTGGCTGCATTGCTCAAGGCATACATGATGGGTTTGCTCTGCTTGTACTGAGCCATTGCCAGCATGTCTTTCACCATGAGGCGGGAAGGGTTAGGCAGCAGTCCCAGGGCATAGACGACAGCATCAACCTCAAGAGCAGCTGTGTCAAAGACCCTGAGAATCTTCAGCATGGCGCTGGTGCATTCTGGGGTACCACACTGAGCCAGAGCTTGCCATGTCAGAGAGACGGAAATGTCCGTCATCTCAACAATAGCAGAGTTCAGGGCGTCGCCTTTCAGGCCACGGAACTCTGACACCAGCTGGCGGAAAAGGCCGGCACGCTTCTCGCCCTCAGTGGTCTCTGACAGAGAATTCAGCTTCTGCAATGTGGCAACGACAGGATCCATGGTTTGCACAGGGGATTTGTCATCAACAACATCCATTGGCAAGTACTTGACGCTGGCCTCATCTGTAGAGAAATGAAGCACAAACAATAAGAAAATTATAAGAATCTGGACATATGACATTCATTTTTTAATTGTTTTTTTAACAGTATTTTCACAAAACAGAAGCACTCACTGTAATCAAAGATTCTGTCATTGATCTTGGCAGTCTGCCTCAGAGTCACAGTCTGCTTCACCACAGCAGAAATTCCATATTCGTTCCTTTTTGCAGAAGAAAAGAGAAAAATCCCAAAATGTCTGTTAAATTTCAAGGAACTAGATGTTCATATCATTCACAAATGTATCCACACAAATATGCAAAAAGTCAAAATAAAACTTACTCATGGGACAGGGGCAGGAAGATGTGTTTCTCTGTGCAGGTTGCACTGGTCATGTGCTTCTTCTGGTTGTCAAACTTGTAGTTACAAGTCTGAGTGCTGCTAATCATCTTGGACAGACCGTATTTCTGACAGTGAAAAGGCAACAAGAAAATATCCATGTTTTGTTAGATAATGGGAAAAAGCAGAGTGCTGGAAATACTCTATGGCTTGACATGTGTTTTCCAGTGAAAAACGGGATGGATGTTTACTTTTTTTGAGTATATTTCCAGTTTTATACCATGAAAATATAGCTTGGGTGCTTAAATGTAATCAGAGGATATTTTCTTCCACCGAAGATTGAGTGCTGGCATTTTGAGTCTTGGCTTGAGTTTGTGATGACAGTGTCAGATTGTTGCTTAAACTCTTACCATGCCAGAGATGAGAGCCAGAGGACTGGTGTCCTGCCTGTGGGCAATGAACCAATCACATGTGGACAGATCCCTGTTGACAGTCACATCAGTAGCAATGTCCTCTCTGGAGTTCACGGTGAAGTCGGTGGAGCACACTCCGTGCACGGTGGCCTGGAAATGATGAGGATGTTCAAAACAATTCAATATTTGAGCTGCAAGAATTGGACTTGTGGACGTGCTTTTTGTCCTTTACCTTATCTCCTAAATCAGGTAATCAATGATCCTTATAGATTACCCCCCATTATGAGAGCAGCTGATGCCAATAACAAGATAAAGTTATCTAGGACTTTGACCTGCTGCTGAAGATTGTCATTGTTGGAACATGATGTTACAGCAGCGTATTTATCACCTGTGACTGGGCCAGCTTATCTGTTTCTTGTGCAACTTATCTTTGTATGACTAAACAACAAAGTGAATCAGGCTCCACTTGGCCTGATTTAATTGCTAACTATGAACTTACAAAAATATCTAAAAAAAATAACAAATAAAGCAATAAAAAGACAGGGGAGCTACCATTTCTTTGTTCCTCTCCTCTTCCATTACAGGCACCATGAGAGCAGAGACGATTCCCCTCTTGATGTTCAGGATGTTGACGGGCTCATCGTCCTCAGGGTAGAGCTTGACATCAGTCTGTCCTTCGACTGTGATCTTTAGAGGGTTTCTGTTGACGTGGACAGATCATCATTTACAGCCTGCCATTCAGGTCACTCTTTTATTTCCTCAGTTACCGTGCAAGGTAATTTCTGAGACTAACCAGTGCAGGTGATTTAAAATCTTCCCCAGAAACAAGATGACTTACTTCGCCATGGCAGCTTTGAAAGCCTCAGCTCCAGCAGCAGGACGATACAGTGGATTCCCCTCATCATTAACGCCAACAATCTCACTCAGAGAGCACTCTGTTGTGCGGAGGATGAAGCTACAGGTCTGGGGCACATCAACCTCAATCTGTGCAGCAGAATAAACAGTTTGTTGGTACTTCTTGTTTTACATTCATGGTCATGAGATTGTTGTTTTTCAGTAATGATCCGAGCTGTAAGACTTACTGTGCAGGAGACTTTGGGGCCACTCTTATCGTCTGTAGCTCCATTCACACCGTTAAAGGTCTCAGCTTCATAGTTGTACACAAATCGTCTGAAGTTCCTGTATCTTTTGGCCACTGAAAAGTGTTTAAAGCATTTAAAGTACTAGTTAGAACACCAGCAGCTAGTTTACCAAATGCTACACTAAAAAAAAATAAAAAATTCAAGAATATCTACTGATTCTGTAGTCTCCCACACATTTAGCTCAGTCTGTGTACTCCTTTAAAAATAGTAAAAACATTTTGGGGCGGCTGTGGCTCAGGAGGTAGAGCGAGTCGTCTACTGATCGGAAGGTCAGTGGTTCGATCCCTGGCTCCCCTAGTCTGCATGCCGAAGTATCTTTGGGCAAGATACTGAACCCCACGTTGCCCCAATGTTTTCATGTGAGTGTGTGTGAATGTTAGTACTTAGCACTTAAGTGTAGATAGAAGTGCTGTATGAATGTACATGTGACTGGGTGAATGTGGCATGTAGTTAAAGGGCTTTGAGTACACAGAAACTAAGTAGAAAAGCGCTATATAAGTACCAGTCCATTTACCATTTTTATTTAACCAGACTTTCTGCTGAAACTTTTATTGATAGTAACTGTTTTAAATTACCTGTTTACTTTTATCCTATTTTACTCTGTGTCTTAACTTGATTTTGTATTACTATTAACGGCACAATTTTCTGTTTTTATTAATTTTACTCTATCTTGTTGTACAGCACTTTATGACTACTTGTCTGTGAAAAGCGCTTTATGAATAAACTTTTTCTTACTTACTACTTACTTACTGAAACAAAAAGTTTTACGTCTAGGACTAGGCTTACTCCATGTCTATGAAATTGAGGCTAAATATTTAATGCATAGTACTGTGTATACTTTAGGCATAATGCAAAGTAAGAAAATATGACAGATCATCAGCGATTATTTCAAGATTACTGTTTTCTTTTTGTAACTTTATCATCTTAAAGTACATCTCATAAAACATTTACTTTATAAAACAATGACAATGAAAGGCTTAAAAAGAAACTCACAAAAGCAAACTGTAGATGGTTCCTCAACACTCCCTACATCTTGTTCTGTAAAATAGAAAAAAAACCCACAAGCTGCTGTTACAATGCAACAACACAATGGTGAACAATTAAATACTGTAATTAACAATAATAATATATTTTATTCGTTGGCATCTTGCAAAACATTCAAAACAAAACAACTTACAACACAAAATAACAGTATTTACAGTAAATTTTGTATAACTAAACAATTTCTCATGTTTATGTTGTCCCATTTTATAAGCAAAAGAGACTTAACCGAGTACCAAATACTGTAGTCATGAATTTGCAAAATACATGTGTCCCATTTCAGAGGAAATTACCAACTTTTTGAAAATCCAAAGAAACAAGCATCCACTACATTTTCTTTATCTATGTATGTATTATCTATGTATTAGAATTGTAGTACCTTCAAAGTAAAAGTTTAATACTTACGGGCTAGTGTGTAAGAGCCCAGAAGCAGCACAAGACAGAGCTTGGCACCCCACATCATGGGTTTAGCTCCTGGAAGCCTTAAGGTAAGGAGAGTCCCCCTCTTTCTCTGAAGACTAATCCTTGTGCTTTCGTCTTTTGGCTTTTATAGCTTTCCAGTCACACTGTATGTGATTGCAGGGACTTGCAAATGTGTTGCCCTGGTTCCAAAGTCTGAGCAGTCCTTGTGGCAGGCCAAAGGTGTCTGTCAGCACTGGGTGGGGGTGGCCAGTGATTATTCTAAATGACTCTTGTTTTATTATTTAGGGTTTGAGATCATTCTGAGGTCATTAATAGAGAATATTAAAATAGCTATATGAATGTTTACCTAGCAGGTGATTTGTTATTTTGTACTATACTACTTAATGCTGTACTGGGTTAATATAGTGCTGTACAACGTAAGATGTAGATGATATACTTACATAATAAGACATTAACATAGTAGTAATAGCTAACATATTCAACAAGCCTCTGCACTCAGCTGCCAGGGGATGGGTGAGGATGGGGGGCAGGTAAACAAGGGGGATGTATTTTGGCCATTTTGGTAACAATACGGTTAGCACCACTCACCACCTTTCCTCTAAATTTGCCTACTGAATGTAACTTTATCTAAAGAAAATACACTCAAATCAATGTTTTATGAGTGCTAATAATCATCAATAATTAACTTTGCTTCCTTGTTGCACTCAAAGCTTAATGCACAAACACATTTGGTAGTATCTGGGGTTTATTTTACTTTAATTTCAGTAGAATGTCCCATTTGTTGTTAATTCTAACAGGCAATAAGTTCAACTGACTGACGTAGGTTTCAGTTTTAAGTTTCTCTGTTTCAAAGCTATGACTGCATGAAAGACACTGTTCATACAATTCAAAAACACAGCTCTTTAAATGAAGTTTTTAGCACAAATGTTGCACTACAATGTACTACAAGTATATGAAGGCCTTCTTCACACAATTGTGCTAACCTTTGCTTCATAACTGCCTTAACCATTTGAACCTGAGTCACCTGCTGCTGGTGTGCTGCTGCCTAAAATGTGTTATCAGCACATATTAAAGCATGTCTTAAAGCATTAAGTCCTTTATGACATGTACGTAGTTGATTTAGATGATAGGGCTGCTATGGGCCTAACAGAAATACTGTGAATCTGCAGTGGTTCTAGTGGGACCCCTAGCGTGGGACTTGGATGAAAATAGACTGAAAGTGATTATAGTTAATATGATTTATGTAATAAAATGAACACAAAGTCCTGAAGCTATTTCACTCAAATTCAACTTGTATTCCTTTTTATTAGCTGTTTCCCCTAACCCTGGGATCATATCCTTGTGAGGTGAGGTTTGGGCATGGAAAGTGTGATGGGAGGAGGTTGAACTTCGGTTTCTGAGGGGGATTATTCCAGAAAAAGTTGGATTGCTGAAATACCTGAATGGAAAAGTCAAAATATCTCCCCTACTTTTTGGATGTGTTCCCCTGGTTTTGGTTAACTTTTGTTTTTATGTTCTACCTTTTGCTGTGAAGCACTTTGTGATCTTTATCTTGAAAGGTGCTATACAAATCAAATTTTACTTACTTACTTTTACTTACTTTACTTATATCTTTTGCATCACATATACTGTGATGCAAGAAGAACAATTTCCCCCCTTTCATTCTTTTACTGAAATGATATCACTTTATTCATAAAAGAAAAAGAAGAGTCTGCCCTATGGATCTACATACTTCTTTCACACATCCAGTGGTACTTACTAAGACCTGTAAGCAGACTTTTAAGGTGTAAAATTGATAGATCTGCCTTATAAAAGCCCATTTTTTCCAGTGTGTCTAGTATTGTTTTAGCTAATTCTAATCTGACTGAAATTAATTACACTGTGACACAGTCCCATAGTATCAGGATATATGACATGCATACAGGCAGCCATAAACATTATATATATATATATATCAGGGGAACACCTCCAAAAAGTAATCATAACCATAACTTAACAAATGGCTGGAAGTGGTTGGGTGAGATGTTGAAGCTGTTGGATGAATTAAGCAAAGAGGAGTACAAGATATGAGTCAATGTTCCTTGATATAATAATCATTGCCACTCAGATCAGAAATGGCTAGTAATCCATAACATGCTTACTGATAATATTTCTTTATCACCATGGTGCATACAGAGTTACAGGGGGAAGGAGGGAGAGTACACAGGGTTAGGTGTGGCTATGCCAAGGTTTCATAGCTTAATGTGGGCCAGACCTCCCAGGATATTTAGTCACCCTGAGTGGTAGCAGGCTTGGATGTAAAGAAATCTCAGTATTGGTGTCTCAGTATTTATGGCTAACCTTTCACCTCCTTAGAGAAGCCTGTGAAAGCTGCTGTATCAGGATTACAGCAGAAATGAACTCAAGATAAGTCAATCAGACACAAGGAGACTAGCTGATGTTGCAAAAGAGTAACATCAGCACTGTGAAAAGTGGTTGCAGTACAGTATGTAGACTGTATGGATTTTCTAGACTTATGGGAATAGGAGCAAATGATGATGATTAAAAGTTATTTTTAGTGACCAATACCAATAATAATGTTTAAAATATCAATCTGACTGCCCATGATGATATTTTTGATTGTTTTGCTTCTTCTGTAATTTATTTCCCCTTTAACGTCAGGCAAAAAGATAAATCTTCATAATAAAAAGTCTTTCAGCTCTTTACCAGACTGTCTTTGAACATTTAGTCAGCATAAAATTAACATGACAGAACAGATAGTCTTATTTAGCAACAGGCCAATAGTAGTCAACTAGGTCAATCTGAGGTGACACTATCCCTACTTATTTTCATACAAAAATGTGGAACAATTAAAAGACCAATTATTAATCTGGACTGAACCTCTTTTATGTTGGCTTGTTGTTATTTACTGCAAGTACTTGCAACATTATTGTAAAATAATTGATGAGAAAGATTTTATGATCACCACTGGATCCCAAATATATCTTGTAAAGTTACTTACTTTTCACCTCAGTAATATCTTACCCACTTTTAGGATACAACTACTTTCCTAAATAAAGCTAAATTAAAATAAATTAAAAAATGAAATAAAATATCCATCCATCCATTTTACAACCAAAGTGTATGTATTACTTCTTAATATATTTAGTCCACATATACAGAGGAGGAGTGGGGGTGTTAGACATTTAATTAACAAGGATAAAGTGAGAATATTAAAAACCACAAAGCTGTAAACAAGGCTTTGTACCCTTACACATGAGCTAGACATCACTGCTTTGGAAGTGCTCAGCAAAATCAACTCACCTCTGAGACTGCAGTGATAGCATGTTGTCGATGCAGCATAAGTCATAATGACTGGACAAAGATAACTGAAATACAGAGGAGCAAATTATACAAGTCATAAAAGATAATATGATAATAAATAATTTGCATTTGCTGTTACATATAACACAACAAACAAATGAAGAAAATAAAGATTTACTGTTTCAACCTCAGACTTAATATATTCTTACAGTACACAGTAATTTAATTTCACTAAGCTAAAACTCTACTGCAACAAAACCTACCATTTATCAAAGTTACAATGTTTTTTTTTTTAAGTTATTATGATTTATATTTATTACAGAAAACTTAAAGGTTGAAGTTTGGAGATGATAAAATGTAAGAAAAACTTCAAAGCAGGATATAATCGGCCTACAATTCATCACCATAAAAGCACTAAACATTAGTGAATAATCTTCATGTTGTCTTTTTCTATTGCAGGACTGTTTTAGGCTAGGTGTATCTAATAATATGACAACTAAGTATAGTGTCAGAGCTGTCCACATGACCAACAATCACCAGCGAGTGTTTTAAACTTCTGTTTTAGTTAGCACTATTAAAGGCTCAGTTTCAACCCTGATATTGAAAGGAAACACTTGGTGATTTCTGTGTTGTTGTTTTATCTAGCATAGCATTAGCTAGCGAGCTTAGTTGCCTCCTTACCTGGCCTCTTCCTCTTTAGAAGATGGCTGTGCAGGAGTCAAAGGAGTATTTATCAATTTTATTTATTAATTTTTGTAGTTATTTCAACCTGTTGTTGTCAAGAGTCAAAGTTGTATTTCTGTCAAGAGAGGCAGTTGCACCATGCTACAATGTTCTCTGATAGCATAGCACCTGTAAAAGTATCCATTCATTTTTTTATGAAGTGTGTTGACAACATGAGGTAAGGTAATAAGACAGAATTTGTTGGTACAATGTTTTTTGTGTGTTTGATTTAGGCTTTAGAGGCTTGGATGACCTCTAATATCCTACTTTTAAATTCAGATAAAACTGAGGTTATTGTACTTGGCCCTAAAAATCTTAGAAATATCACATCTAACCAGATACTTACTCTGGATGGCATTACCTAGGGCATTTAAAAGTACAATGGGAGGCAGAGCCTTCAGCTTTCAGGCTCCTCTCCTATGGAACCAGCTGCCAGTGTGGATTCGTGAGAAAGACACCCTCTCTACTTTTAAGGTCAGGCTTAAAACTTTCCTTTTTGATAGAGTTTATAGTTAGGGCTGGATCAGGTGACTGTGAACCATCCCTTAGTTACGCTGCAATACGCCTAGGCTGCTGGGGCTTCCCATGACGCACTGAGCACTTCCTCTTCATCACTTCCTTTTACTCTCCACTTGCATCTAATCATTAGTTATTATTAAACTCTGTCTCTCTCCCATAGTGTGTCTTTTGTCCTGTCTCCCTCTGCTCTCTTCTGTCGCCAAGTGCTTGCTCATAGGGGGTCGTCTGATTGTTGGGGTTTTCTCTCTAAAATTGTAGGGTCTTTATGCCACAATGTAAAGTGCCTTGAGGCGACTGTTTTGGTGATTTGGCGCTATATAAATAAAATTTAATTTAATTTGTCTAATAAATTTATTAAGCACTGTAGCTTCTTATTTGTTGATGGGCAAAGCTATCTGCAAAAATTAGGGATTGTCAAAATGGTAACAGCTGAGAAAACAGTAGTGAGATTCGTCGAACATGAATTGTTTTAGACCAAAATCTGAATAGAAGTAAAAGGTTAATTGAGGACAATTTTACACCTTGGGTTTTAAAATAAATATAAAATAGGTTTTCTTTTGGAGAAGAAGAAAGTGGTCTTGTTCCGGTATTGTGCAGCATTGCCGGTAGAAGGGGCGTGGGGTGTCCTCCTCCTGCTGTGACTCACAGGTGGAGAGATCAGGAGCAGCGAGCGAGCTGGAGAGATTCTCCAGATTCTTTAAATTGGCAATTAGCTTTAATGAGTGCTTTAATTTTAATGAGAGGTTTGCAGATCTTCATTCATTCAGTTCATTTCATTTGTGTGACCCCCCCACCACCCTCCTCACCTTGACCCTCCCCCAGCTGTAGCATGAAAGCTTGTTTCCACTTGGACAGATAGAAGAGTGCTGACAAACACTCTCCAACAGTTCGCTGACCTTCCACCCAATCAAACCTGATTTGTTCCATGCAAACCACCCCACCCCTGCAGCTAGCTCCCCTTTTTTAAATTAATTTATTTTATTTTATTTTTTTCCTCTGGCATGTCAGTCCATCTTATCTTAATGAAGCTCTGATTTCGCTGCAGTCAGAAGCATCCGAGCCTTAACGATCTGCAGCCCACAGCCATAGCCCCAATTAGGTTAGATGTGGATGCAGAGAGGGATGGAGGGCTCGAGTAAACGGAGAAGATGATTGGCTTGATGGTGGATGTTTGATATAAATTGTCTTAATGGTTTTAATCCCTCTGAGTGCAGTGTGGACACAGTGTGGAGTCGACCACAGAAGTTAGCTGGAGCAGAAACCTCGGGGTTTCTGAACACAACAGGCAGACCTGCGACATGAGGACATCACGTCCAACAGCTTGAGTTTGTGTTTGGGGAATCATCTAAAGTCAGACTAAGTTTTACAACAGCAACAAGTACTTGAAATGGAGGTTTGAACATTGGACATTGTCCTCCTTAGTAACAATAACATTTTAATTATATGCCATCAAGTGAAACTAGTGGAACCCAAAGGTTCACCAAACAGCAAAAACCTGCTGAAAAGACATTGACATCATTGGCCTTTTCTAAAATAATTTAATTTAAAAATGTGCTGATTTGGTTCTGATGCAGAGTAGAGTAATGTCCAGCCTACAGAACATTCAGGCTGTGAAGCAGTTAGCAGAGCTGTGGTTTGAAGGTAAGCGAGCAGACACTGCTGAAGTTGCAATAAACGTAAAAATCCTATCTGCTGAAGTTGCAGCTTAACAACTGTGCTCTATTTCATTGGTGAGAAGCATGCTCAGCTTCCCACTTGCACTAAAATGCCTGAATAAAGACATGAAGGAACATCTTTTGTCTTTTTAAAGGCCATGACTGGCTGACCAGATTTACCACAGAATGTAACATCCATGAACATCTGGAGCTTGGTGGGTAATTACCAGTCAGGCAAAATAAGCAACTGCCACCTTGTACATAATCATCTTAAACTCGTGTTAAGTAACATCCAAATAAAATCCTGGAATTTCACTCACCAAAACTGGAGCACAGTCTGTTAGTACAATTAACACACACAGCAAACACTAAGCCTCAACAAAGTCCAAACAACTGAGTTCTAAAAAAAAAACCCTCGTACAGAGACCAAAACTGTTTTTGTATCAGGCTGTAAACATGTTTATTTCTGCTGTAAAGTTGGACATTTTAACATGGGAGTCTACGGGGACTGACTCACGGCTGGAGTCAGCCTCAAGTGGCCACTAGCGGAACTGCAGTTTTGAGCTCCAAAGGTTGCTGCATGTTTCTCCCACAGAGAGAGTGCCTTTCTTTACAGTTATGCCCTACTGGTTGTCCAGCTGAAATAATCTCTTAGTCATCCATTAGTGAGTTTAAAAAAATTGTGTCAACATGTTTTTAATCCATTTCTGAAGAGAAAAAGGTTTTAAATATTAAAGACACCTTTTCATCTTAGTTAGTCTGTGCAGTTATGTGTTATGTAGCTGAGCAGCTAATCTTTCTGCTGATGGATTTGTTTATTTCATGGCTTGTTCAGAAGGTGCAGGACAGGACAAGAAGTGTTCATGTTTGTACGTTAAATAATGAGAATTTAAAGGATTCAGATTGGCGTTCAGAATCTGTGGCTTCTGTCATGTGACTCATGTGACTTTCTGCTCTGCCTGTCATCCTGTTTACAGCAACATTTGATCCAAATCTTTGTACAATTAATGCAAAACTGGTGGGCTTAATCAAAAATGTAAAACATCTAAAGTATCTTTTTTTACCCTTTTGGATTCTGACAGGAAAAGTGATTTATAGAGCAGACGTTTGTGCTGCAGCAAAGACATGTCATTTAATTTGAACTTAATTAGCCTGTGTTGTCATTTAATTGGGAGGAGCTGTTGGCCAGCTATATCAGGCTGGCGATCTCCTCTAGAATTTAAAATAAATTTGAATTGATTTCAACAAAGTTTGGCTCAACTGTCTGAGTTTGCATCGACTGACCAAACGTGTCCAAATCGGGTTTCCAAGTCTGGCTCCAGACCTCTGAATCACCGCCAACATATCTTATTTGTTCATTATGCTCTTTGACACTGTGTCCTCAGTTAGAAAAACAACTAATTCACTTAAAGCTTCAGGATTATGATTGGAGGCATCATCTTCCTGTGCATGAGCCAGAGTAATGTCTGAAAAATGTAGCCACAGAGGTTGTTGTAAATCACAGTAAAACTAAGTTAACAGCAGCTTTGTGTTAACTGAAAGTGTCAGCGTTAGCAGGATCAATACATCAATAGTCTGCTAGCCAGCTGGAGCAAAATGACAGCAAACACAAACACCACGTCAGACTGAATAAATGATGTCAAATACATGCACATTTATTTAAGAACAAGCACCTAGTGAGCACAGCTAAACAAAACACAACTCAAATCAGAGTATTCAAACTAGATAAATTACTTAAAATCATATTAGGTAAAGTTGCAGGATTTGCTTTACATGATACTCTCCTTCATGAGACTGCACAAGTCCTAATTACCAAGGTAGTAGCCTCCAGGGCTGAAAAAGGAAGCCAACCCTGAAGTACCAAAAGCTGTAGTTCCTCTAATCTCCACTAGAGGCTCAGTCCCCACAGACTCCCATGTTAAAATGTCCAACTTTACAGCAGAAATAAACGTGTTTACAGCCTGATACAAAAAACAGGTCTGTATGGATAGGTCACAATCTCCAGTCTGTTCCCAGGTTTTGAGTTTAGAAGTTTAGCTCTTGTTTATTTTTAGGTGCGCGGTTTCTTTATCATTCTTTGGTTCTTTGTTTTGTTTGTTGTTAGGATTTGATTTCCATTTATTCACTTTGTGGTTTCTTAGTTCTAGTTGTTCTTATGTTAATTAGTATTTTGTACTTTCAGCTCTTGTTATGTTTTAGATGCAGTTTGTAACTGTTCAGTTGTTAAGTTTACTTGTGTTTCACTTATTCATTTCCTGTTTTATTTTGTAGGTTTTTGTCCCCTTTGTCTTGTCTCTAGTTTTACTTCCTGTCAGTCATTTTCCTTCATCTGCGTTTAGTTTCCCTCCTGTTTCTATTTCCCTGAGTACCTTCTTTGTGTATGAATAGTCTTGTCTCCCTTCAGTCATTGTCTTAGGGTGTGTGTGTGTTCACCCTCATTTGCTCCTCATGTCTGCATGTCATTGGACTAGTGTTTGCCTCTGTTTGGACTTTGCCTAATAAAGGTTTGTCTTTTGTTTACTCCTGACTGACTGAGCCCTGCGACAGGATAACTTCCCCCTTCATAACAATTGTACAGTGGATAATTTTTTTTCAATAATTCCTCTATTTGGATAGAAGTGAGGTTTAAATTTAGGGCGTGGCCTCTTTTACTGACAGGTGGATGGCGACACAGGTGGCTGTAGCTGCTGGCTGTCTGCTAGGCTTCAGGATTTTATTTGGATGTTACTGAGCACTAATTAGCAGGTATCCGTGTCTGTGGGATGCTCTCATACAGTCTGTAGATGCACCTTGCTAACTAGCATGGTATGGCCAAAACACTTACGTTAAAGCTTCAAAACGCAGAGTCCAGAAACCAGTGGGTGACGTCTTTTATATGCAGTCTATGGGTGGGAAACAAGGAAGTCAGCATTGGTAGTTTCACCATCAATCCACCTGCACATTTCTGCTTAGAAGCTTTTTTTGTGTTGCTCATGCACACAGAAGAATGCTCTTTTGCTATTGAGACATCAGTCATAATTAATGTAGCTACTGAAACGACTTGTTAAGTCTCTGTAAACATTGTTGTTCTGGGCTTTAAACAACAAGCTGCCGTCTCTTTTGTTAACGCTTTCCTGTCAGGCTTTATTTGGATAAAATGTGCACGAAATGATGAACGAGATAAGGTGCAACAGTCAGCTGCACGGAGCGAATTGTCATGAGCAGGCCCGCGGGCATATGAGACAATTTATTTTTCAGCGCAGAGTCATTTTAAATGTGAGATTGCACAACTGGAGGGGACCTTTAATGTAGAGCCTAAACCTCCCTCCCAGCGGGGAAATTCTCCCAGTTCTTTCTCTGGTAATTGCAACGCCATGATTAAAGGTTATCACTTTTTACTCCCACGCAGACATACAGAAACAATTCATGTGGGGTTTGGAATAACAAGTCAGATTACATACAGTGAGCTGTGTGTACTGAAAAACCAGTTTCAAATCGGAAATAGAAAACCAGAATAATGCATCGCTTTTCCTCTAGTCAATAAATCCCATGGGTAGAAGTGAAACAACACTGAATGTATTCTACTAAGTACTGTGTGTGTGTGTTTTAATGCTTGATATATTGTATTCCCCTAGGCCATAAGAGCCCACGGGAGCTCCAAATGTGGATTAATCCACCAGTGAAAACAGTCCACAATGACAGTAAAAACTTTACAAGTTGTTTTGTAAATGTAGCATTTAAAATAAATAAAAACTGCATATTTTAATGGCCTATATAGATATATTTAAATAAGCCAAAATGTTACGTTTACCTTGCTTTTCTACTTAAGTTTCATTTTTACTTGCTTAGCTACTTCATGATTTTGCTTAAGTGGTCACCACATGTTTCAAACCTCTGCTTTCTTAGTTCCCTTGGTGACATTTTCCTTTAGTCTCAAAAAGTGATGTGGTGCCGGCATGAAATGCTTCCATTCAGTCCAGTTCAGTGACTGGAATTTTAAGCCTTAATGAAATCCATGTGTGAGATATAAATAAATTCACCCCCTGTACAGGTGTTATGAAGGGGGAAATTAGCTCTAGAGACCAAAGCTGTTTTTGTATCAGGCTGTAAACATGTTTATTTCTGCTGTAAAGTTGGACATTTTAACATGGGAGTCTATGGGGACTGACTCACTGCTGGAACCTCTGGTGGACGTTAGAGGAACTGCAGCTTTTGGCACTTCTTCACTGGCTTCATTTTTCAGCCCTTGAAGTACCCTGCTGTTCAGTACCCATGGATTAGACTACACCGTTTGTTCAAGTCTGAGCCTCATTATTTTAATGATACGTTGCATAACTGCAACATGTCAAAAATCTGTCTACAGACAAACAAACAAATAAACACCTGCTAAAGCACTCAAAACTGCTGTTGAGTTAGTGCCCACTACAGCTCAAACAATGACCTTCTACTGTATATCTTTTCCTCATCACTTTTCCTGGACCTCAATGGAAAACATCCTGACGTGAAGGAGAAGTTATAAGGACTCAGGAAAAGAGAACCGCTGTGCTCAGAGAATCTGACTTAAACTAAGTGGATTCAGTTAACGTAAGTCTGAAACTACAATGGCCTACAATGGCCTCCCAAAGGGACTACAAAAAGCACATCTTAGGTAATTAATCATAATCCTAAAAGCCAGTGAACAGTTAAAATGAAGTCAGAACTAATGCAAACTCAATTATCTTCTTCTTTCGGCTGCTCCCTTTAGGGGCTGCCACAGCAAATCATCTGCCTCCATCTCACCCTATCCCAGCATCCTCTGTCACACCAAGCCTCTGCATCCATGCATGAATCTTCTCTGTGGTCTTCCTCTTTTCCTCCTGCCTGGCAGCTTCATATTCAACATCCTTTATCCAATATATCCACTGTCCCTCCTCTGCACATGTCCAAACCACCTCAGCCTTGTCTCTCTAACTTTGTCTCAAAACCGTTCAACCTGATCTGTCACTCTGATGTACTCATTTCTAATTCTGTCCATCCTGGTCACTCCCAATGAAAATCTTAACATCTTCAGCTCTGCCTTCTCCAGCTCGGCCTCCTGTCTTTTTTGTTAGTGTAAACCTTCCCTTTCACTCTTGCTGCTATCCTTCTGTCACAAATCACCTCTTACACTCGTCTCCATCCACTCTACCGAATTATGGTGAACCTTAATTTCACTTTACTCATTTAACATATCCATCCATCCATCTTCCACTGCTTATCCAGTTCTGGGTTGCAAGGGGAGCAATCTGAGCAGGGGCGCCCAGACCTCCCTCTCCCCAGGCCACCTCCTCCAGCTATTCCATTCCCAATGGCTGCCCACAGTTATGAAGTCCCAGCAGTTCCCCCTGGAGAGATATAATCTCTCTAGTGTGTCCTGGGTCTGCCCTGCAAGTCCTCCCAAACCTGGTGTGGGCACACCACTCTTTTCTGACTGAGAAAACCACTTTCTCAGACTTGGAAGTGCTAATTCTCATCACAGCCGCTTCATACTCGGCTACAAACTGTGCCCAGTGCGAGCTGGAGATCATCACTTGATGAAGTCAACAGAACCACATCATCTGCAAAAAGCAGAGACGAGATCCTGAGACCACCGACACTGACACCATCCACCTCTTGACTGTGCCTAGAAATTCTGTCCATAAAATTTATGAACCGAATCGGTTATAAATGGCAGACCTGGTGGAGTCCAGCACCAACCGATTTAATAGAGATCAGAATCTTCACGCAAGGCAACAACTTCACAGCAGCATGATGTTCAGAGTTCAGCTGTGGGTTTAGAAGCCTGTCGTTAAAGACCGAAAACAAATCACCAGGTTATGGAATGAAATGGAAAACACACTGTTATAAATCCGGCTATTTGACTGCAGCCTGGGTGTCTCCAGGATCACAGCTTGCCCTCACGATAACACCCTCGCACACATGCACAAGATAGAAAAAAAAATGATGCACAACTCCGCATCTTAAACCAATTCAGAAGCTTTCTGTAGAGCTTAACAGCATTTACGCAGCAGCCAGTTTAAAAGTTGGAAGCAAACTCCAATTAAATCCTGGAGTGTGTTGTTTTTGTCCAGTCAGGTGCAGGAGTGCAAGAGTTTGTGCTGATGTCTGAGTGAAGAAGAGGGCTGTCAATCATCTGATGTTCAGCCTTAGGAAAAAAATAAAAATCCAGATTACAGCAGAATGAAAAAGTGTCCATGTTGTGATATTTTGCAGCCCAGGCAGTGTTTTCCTGTATCACACCATCAGCATGAAGCAGCATCCAGCCTCTGACAGAATACCAAGACATAAACACATTAGTATACTGTTGCATATTGTAATGTGTCCCTGACATTTCCTTCCCATTATTCACTAATGCTGCATCCACAGCACAATGTCTCTGAATTTATCACTGAAAATTGATGCAATTTATATTCATCTAGCACAATGACACAATACCACAGTATGGGAATGGATTCCCTACTTCAGTGGAAACCACAGAGTGTGAATGGAAATGGTGAGAAAGATATTTAACAAGCAGCAGCAGCAGCTGAAACAGGAACAGAGGACAGGAGCTGAAGATTTACAGGCTTTAAGAACAAATCCAATGCATTACTCTTTTTTTTTTTTTTTTAAATATATTTGCATTTGTGGCTGCACAGAGGAAACTTAAAAACATTTTAAGAACCGTTTAACCAGAATGTTCCAGTCTACAGGTGTTCAGGATTGAGAAGTAAATGCAATTTACAACCCTGTTTCTAAAGAGGTTAGTGTGGTATAAAATGCCAATTAAAAAATGAAAGCAATCATTTCCAAACCCTTTGAAGCCTACATTTAATTGGAAATTGTTCAAAGACAACATATCAATTTTATTTTTAAATATATGCTCATTCTGAATTTGCTGCAAGCAACAAAAAAGTTGGGACAGCAGCGTGTTTCCCACTGTGTTGCATCACCTCTTCATTTAAAAGCTCTCTGTTTGGGAACTGTCATAGACTGATGTAGCTTCTGGGTCTGAATAGATAATTTAGAGATTGTATCATAATAACAAGATGGGAACTTGGAGCCGAGTCGTTATAGAGAGGAGCTAGTTAAAGTGCTTTGAGTACCTGATATGGATGTCTCCTGGAGTCCCAGTATACTGTACAGGCTGTATATTAAAAAGATCAATGTAGCTTGCAAGTTTAAAAAGCCAATGTAAAAGTGCCTTAAACCTGCATTATTTTTAATGTCCAGCAGGGGGAGACTTCTCCGGTTGCAAAAAAAGTCTGATTGTAGAAAAAAATGACCATACTGCTCACTTGATCTCTGAGCTCAGTACACACTTTCCTGATGAGTTTATGGTCTCAGTCGCTAGTTTCAAGTCTTACCTAATAAAACATGATATTCATTTTTGAAATTATGGTTCCTTTAGAGTCAAAAATGACGATAAAGCAGGGGATATATAATAAGTTAGGCCCGTTATAATATTATAACGTCAGCGTCCTTCATTTATCAGTCAAATCCACCTCTTGCTCGTCATATCCGGTTTCAAAACACAAAGATGGTGAAGTTCAAAAGCTCAAGGCTTCACAACACAACTTAACGAATCAGAAGATAATGTTGTATTGGCTACTTCCATGTTTAATATACAATCTTACTTGATTGTAGCTGCTCCTTTGTTGTATTTTTTGTTTTATGATGCTCCAAATGTTTTAAATGGGTGACAGGTCTGGACTGCAGGGAGGCCATTTTAGGAACCAGACTCTTTTTCTTTTTAGTTTGGCATTGTTTTGCTGAAATAAACAAAGCTTCACCTGAGAAAGACATCCTCTGGATGGCAGGAAAAGTTGCTCCAAAACCTGTAAAACCTAAGCTTCCACACCTTATGATGTATGATCAAGACTAATTGATGATCCACTTCTCAACACTTCCTTCTTCAGAGTAAAACACTCAGTCAGCCAACTGTAGGTGCTCCAAATCAGGGCAGCCCAGGTGGCCAAGATAGCAAGCAGCGCAAACTATTTAAACATATTTAAGAGAAGAGAATAATTTATAATCTCAAAAAAATGTATCCATGAGCAAAATAAACGTATATAGAAATACACAGTTTAAACTGATATAGTCCCACTTTCATGAGTCTCCATGTGCTCAAGATCAAGGATCAAAGATCAAAGACCTTTTCTCTTTTTTCCACACACACAGAAAATCCTAAAGGTCAAACCATCAACTTTGAGCTCAACCCAGAAAGAAGCAAAGGTATTAGAAAAATGCTCCATGAACAGACTCTGTCTTAAGGTTGAGAGGGATCATGGTCTTTAATCTGTGGATCCCGGCTGCCTCTCACCTCAACAGGAAGGATGCCAAATCTCCACAAAGCAAGTCAACATTCTCACTTCCTAAATATCAACACGACAAAATCTGATGAGTTTCAGTGAAATGTGCAGATACTGGGTAACTTGACCTTATAGTAACTCTATACATAGTAACTCTCCTTTTATCTGACCAACACAGACTTTTAAAAAAAACACCAATAAAATGAAAAAGCTGTGTGCTATATAATTCTCATAAAAAACCCAAACCAGCAACCTTCTGACCTCCCATTCTCCGTCTGTGGATGACAGTGGATTTGTTTGAGACTTTTATCAGCAGCAGATTAATCCATATTCAGTGATCTTGTTGATCTTACTTGTTAGTAGGATAGTCTTCATTTGACTCAGTGATATGGTCTGATTTTCTTACTGCCAACAAATTTCAAATGCCAACATCATAACCTTAAAACCTCTAAAATTTTTCTTACTTTGAGTGCCTGAGGAGAGAGGATATCATGTTGAGCCAATTACAGCGTAATCCTAGATTTTGATTCTGGCCTTTTTAAATAAAACTGACTTGACTTTTACAAGCCAACATCCAATATTGTCTTTAATACTGCAGAATATAGCAAAAGTGCAATTAAAAGTCTGACATCTCACAGGTGATGTGTTCTCTGGCTATGGATCAAACATTACATCTGGATCCGCATCATTTTCCAATCTGGCCCACTGGACGACTTTGCAATGTGTGAAAATTGCAGAAAAGTGATTAATAATTACAGTTTTTCAGAAAAATGCAGTACTTTGGTGAGCATTACTACACAGGAGTGGAACTGTGTATGGAAAGTTTCAAGTATTTCTAGTTTTCAACAAATGGTTTGAATCATAAAGTAAAATATCATCGTCGGGAATACTCACGCACACGTGAAGGTTTTATGGCTTTGTAAATCCTCTGTGAGCTGTATTGACGGTACACTGACTGTGGAAATTCTACTTTTTTCCTGAGAAAACTCATCATCTGTTTTGTCAATGAAAAATTTATAAAAAAAAGGGGTGGATATTGATCGAACCCAAACCCTAACATGAAGCCAGTGACCTGGTGGATGTTAAGAAGTCACTCGAACCGTGACTTAACCCTAATGCCTAACGATGTGGATTTTGTGTTGAAACCTGAGCAAGTAGTTTTTCTTGCCTAAAACAAACTACTAAGTAAAAGTAAAAGAGTGAACCATCACCACCCATCCAAACTCCAAATATGGACTTTGCTGTTCTTTAAAGGAAGACCGTTATATCTCGACAACCAAACTGTCACGGTTGGTGCATCAAGGCACTGACACCAAAGGACACCTTGTGCGTTTTGCTACAGCCCATAGCAAGCCTGGCTTTAAACAGGTATCACCTTTACATGCTTGGAAAAACAGTGGTTCTAGACCGCACTACAACCAAAATTATTGCAAATGTGTGCAATGAACTTGCAATATTGTTGCCTTTGATATAGTTGCTTTGAAGACAGGGACCAGGTCTGCGACCACTCGCAGTTAGATGCTGTCTTCAAAGTGACTTTGGTGCATCAAGACGGCAACAAAACACCAATAAGGTGGAGACAGTGTGCTCTCACTGTGTGATTGAATTGGGTCAAGCTGGCAATTATATGCAATCTGTTTGTGATAATATGGCGATTAACTGTGATAAATCAGCAGAAATCGCAAATCTGTTGCCGTCTCCATACACAGAAATGTACATTACATACTTACATTCAGAGTCCAGCCAGAACCTCACAGATGTGAAACAGAAATTCAGAATTTCCTTCTCAAATAGTTGCTGCAGGATGGTGATTTAACTGCAAAATGGCGCTCAGCAACTTTGCTTTTATATAGGAATATAACCAGAATACAACCAGTTGGCTGCAGGAAACCTGTCTGAGATTAGGATCAGTATTAAGTTTAAACCATGTTTATGGATTTTTCATCTATCTGGCACACCCGAATGGAAATCTGCAGATCTGAAATGCCACAGTGCATGCATAAGACTTGAAATTTACAAGGCAATCTTTTTTTAATCCCTGAAAATATGCTTTTTTACCATACAGGTTAAAACTTAACCTTACCTAACCTAACCCTACCCCTAAGTGGGTAAGCGGCAACCCAATGTTAAGAGGTTAAAAGAGGACCATTATCTCCAATACTGCTGCCCAACGCCAAAGGTGTTGTGCAGCAGTGCATATTGTGCATATTTCTAAGACACCACCAACATCTGACAGAACAGTGGTATGAGACACCCTGAGAATGTACTGGGCCAGACTACAACTGCACTAAACTCAAAATGAAGCACCCAGAATTTTAACTTTAACAAAAAGTAATGTTCTTGAGACACAATCAAAGACTAACTTTAAGGCCACTCTTTCATGGAAAGTTCTGTATGCAGCTGATGACTCTGTGAACTGCCGAGTGGTACCACGCTGAACAGAAAAGCCTGGTCACACAGTCACCAAAGGAAAGAAAGTGGGTGATGTGTTGTATTTAAGCTGTGTGCTTGGAAGCACTGACTATATGCTCTTTAATGTGGACTGAATAATATCTTGAGCGAGTGTGGTGGAGAATTTTCAGAGCGCTGTCGTAATCAAAGCGGGGGATTTGTTCTGCTTCGGCATATCAGGCCTCAGCAGAGAAAAGAGGAAGAGACAAGAAAGAAAGCTCTAAATACAGTGTTTGACTGTGACACGGCTGCCGCTCTGACACCACAGCCCCGAGATAAATTTGCAAAGTGTGTTTCCATCAAACATGACCCCGCTGCTCACCAATTATCTCTCCAGGACTGCATCATTTCAGCAGCCGGGGTCGACCCTGTCTGTCAGCTGCTGTCTGTCCTCCCGGCCGACTGTGGCAGGGGGAATGTAAAAGCATGTCTCCATCGGCAAATAATCGCTCCCAGAAAGCATGCAATCTGCAGGGTCGGAGGTTGAAGCTTCCATAAACAGACGCCGCCTGGCTGTCAGGGGTGGACCTCGGTCACCTGCGCCTCAGAGCAGATGAAAGCTTCTTTGCTTTCTCTCCTTGGAGCTCTTGTTTTCTGCCTGCCGACCAAAGCAGGTGGAGAGCTCAGCATTTCAGCGCCGACCTCCTCACACTTTTCACTGAGAGCAAATCTGTGTCTGTCACAACGCCTGAGGTGGCCCACAGACCGAACAGGTTTCATCCACAAATACCTTGACCCTCTGGGTTGGAAGATAAATGATCCTTTAAATTACATGTTGAGGAACTTGCAAAACAACACTTTAAAGTCCTTCAGGCAGCTCCTAAGAGGATAGAGTTTCCATAACAAGCTACAATACAAAGATAACAACGTAACAGACAATAAAAAAGTACCAGGAACTTGGAGCAGAGTCACTACTGCTCAGCACTGAGAGGAGCTAGCACCTGATTAGGATGTTTCCTGGAGTCCAAGTATTATAGTCTGTATATCAAAAGGATTCAATTCAATTCAGTTTTATTTATATAGCGCCAAATCACAACAACAGTCGCCTCAAGGCGCTTTATATTTTAGGGTAAAGACCCTACAATATTGGACAGAAAACCCCAACAGTCAGACGACCCCCTATGAGCAAGCACTTGGCAACAGTGGGAAGGAAAAACTCCCTTTTAACAAGAAGAAACCTCTGGCTGAACCAGCCTCAGGGAGGGGCAGCCATCTCCCGCGACCAGTTGGGGGTGAGGAGAAACAGGATGGATGCAGCTTTTGGGTTTGAAAAGCTAATGTGGAAGATCCTTAAAACTGCTTTCTTTCTAATGACCAGTGGTGGGCAGCTCCTCTGGTTGCAAAAAGAAGTCTGACTGTATAGAAGTCTATGGTAAAATGAGCTTGATCTATGACCTCAGTAAACAGTTTCCTGATGAGTTTATGGTCTCAGTTGCTGGTTTCAAGTCTCATTGAATTTGAAACGATGCTTCTTTTGCAAACTACGGTTCCATTAGAGTCAAAAAGGACAAAAAGCTGTGTGTGCTTTATGGTCTACTGTTTGATGATCCTTAGTTTTTCACCCCTCGCTTGTCACACTAAGATGGTGACAAAGACAATCCTCAGCTGCAGGCTTCATAATGGGACACAAAGCAATGGGTGACTTTATGGAGGCTGCTTCCATACCCAGGACTCACTGAAGATATTCCAGTTAAAATGTGAGCATCTCCTGGAATGAACTATAGAAAGCTGTGGGGAGCAGAGACATTTGGGCTGGTTTCCTCATTGTCACAACGACCTTGATTTGACAAAGTTAGTAAGGTTTAGGGCCCATTCTCAGTGAACATATCATGCAGAACTAGATGGATAATGTCTTTCCTCGAGATTCCAATGCGCAGATGTTTTCAGCTGCTCATAGCCTAAACTTCAACGGTCTGCCATTCAAAACTTCACTGATGCACTTGCAGTTGTACTTGATTGGTCACTAAAACGCTTTGCTGAGTCTTTAGCTTTATCTCCTTATCCTTCTGTGTTTTATTGAGCATCCAAAAAGAGTTAATACTACAAGACAGAGATACATGCAAGACAAGCTCACAGACAGACTGAAGGCTATCAGGGGTGTGAAACCCTTGCCTCTCCTAATGTCTGTGTGACTGTGTTGTTTGATGTGTGATATTTTGTGTATTGTTAATCTTAAACTTGTATTTGAGGTGCAGACAGATTCAGCTGTCTGATGTTCAGTGCAGCACCTTGAAAAGAGTAAAAACCCAGAAGCTTTCAGTGAGTCAGTCGTTGCCAAAAATGTTTCAACATTTACCCAATAATAACATCATTAGTGTTGCATCAAATCAGTTAAGAAAGTAGGAATATTCGGTGGAAGTTTGGTATAAAAAGCTGCAAACTCTTGACTCTCAGTTTACTGCAAGCTCTTTTTGCATCATCACAAAAGAGTTACCATCCAGCGCCACATTCATAGCGCTAATTATGGGCCGCCAGAGGAAAAAAAAAAAGTGCAACCACACAACAGAAAGAGGATCAAAGAGCTTATTTACAGAGGAGTCAGCATGCTTCAACGGTCTGACCGGAGGTAAGAACATCAACAATGTGCTGAAAGTCACGCAGCTCAAGTGATGTGGCGCTCGCTCGAGTGGGTAAGTAGCAGTTCACGGTTGTACCATTATCCTGCCGAGGGGCCGCTGGGTGATTATAGCCTGTTGCCCCGGCCGCGAGCTGTCGAGGCTCGTTAATACAGCTCTGAAGGTGGGCTAATTGGTGCTTAATTACTGTAGTCGGCCCACCAACAGTCAGCGCAAACAGCTGCACCCAGTGAAGAAACAAAAAGGAGACAGAAAAAACCAGAGGGATGAATAAGCAACCAGAGACAGGGAGACATTCAAAGAGCGTTTGTTCTGTAATTGTGAGAGGAAGCAGGAGGAGGGAGGACACACTACGGCAGCTCGTCAGGACAAATTGGGAAGATGTGAATTATAGATTTCCGCGAGCTCTCCCTCTTTTTCCTCCTCTCTGCGCTCAGCCTGTAGAAATTGCTCATGAAATGTTAAGAGGACAGATGGCAACAAAAGCAGCAAACAGGAGGGAGAGCCGGCACATGGAACTCAACTCGTACAACAGGAGAGCGAGGAGATTAGCGTGGCCCTGAGCGTCAGCAGATAAGACCTCCCAACCAGAAAAGAGGTCCCAATTCTTGTTTTTTTTCGTCTCTGATTACTACACTCAGATATATCTGATTATGCAGGGCAGTTTGTGGGGAAAGTGTTTATTTGCCAGGAAAGTGGAAGAACGAATGAAGGCGTTGAGTCGACAGAGAGGGGTGGTGTCGCCTGGCTTGTTTCTGTTCAGCTATTTATGGCGATTAATATCATGGTTTTGCAGAGGGAAGAAGTGCTTTTTGTCCTCATATCAAAGAAGAGAGTGCAAACGCAGCAGTGTTTATTTGGGCACGGATATTCATATTAGTATCTGTATTGCAAATGGCAGCCTAATTGCGTGCACGCTGTGACAGCTCTCAAAAGTGCCGGCGACCAGCCGAGGGTCACGCAGCATTACGTGTTATTACAGCTCCTATGGCAACCATTTACTGCAGAGAACATGCTGCTGCATTCACTGTAATGAGAAATCCATTTGTGGACAAGGCAACAACAAAGCCCTCAATTACTGCCCGCACACTTCCAATCAACTGAACGCGCATTTCTCCAACTCCAAAAGCAGCAGCAGACCTCCTCCTCCCGCTGCTCTCCCTCACCTCATATTAACGCTGCAGTATTATTTTTGACAAGCCTGTCTTTGAATCGCATTAAAGACTTCCCAGATTATTATTACAAATGTAAAATTACATCAGCTCGTCCCCTGGCTGCTGCTGCTGCCGCTGTGATGTGCGCTGATCACTGCGTTCTCAAGAGCATCTTCCTTCGGATTAGAGGTGCCACTGTTCATAAACTCATCAAAGCATAGTGAGCGCAGAGCCTCTCAAAGATGATGAAAATGTACCGACAATAACACTGAGGATTAAAATGGGAGTGTGTGAGAAGAGAGGGGCAGGATCAGAAGAAGAAGAAGGTGAAAAGAGAAAGACAATAATGACAAATGCCTGTGGTAATTAGATCCTGTGTGATCTGGATTCCTCACAGGTTAATACAGCTTCTTCCTCGGGTTATGACAAAAATGAAAAATTTTGACCCAATCTGCTTGGATCACGGGGTCAAAAGAGACAAAAGTTTTAAATTCAAAGCGGCTGAGCTGGAAACATCAGTGCTTTACTGTGATCAGATGAAGCAGAACAGGAAGCAGCTCTGCCAACACAATCATCATGATCACAAAGAAGAAAATGTTGCTGTGATCTTCCAGGTCAGCAGGTATAAAAAGGTTAAACGATCGAAGCGTCAGTCTGAAAGTTCCTTGCTTCTGGGCTGAAAAATGAAGCCAATGATTAAGTACCAAAAGCTGCAGTTCCTCTAACATCCACTAGAGGCTCCAGCAGTGAGTCAGTCCCCACAGACTCCCATGTTAAAATGTCCAACTTTACAGCAGAAATAAACATGTTTACAGCCTGATACAAAAACAGATTTGGTCTCTAAAGCTAATTTCCCCTTCATAACTCACCTGTTTAAATTGCATTAAGGCTTAAAGTTTGCATTATTAGGGGCGTGGCCTCTTTGATTGACAGGGGGATGTCGATACAGGTTTCTATAGCTGCTAGCTGCCTGCTAGGCTTCACCTCAGCTAATTGGAGTCCCTGAACTGGACCTCTGGACCGTGTTTGTGCTTTTGGAGCCTTTTGGAGCATTTTTAATACAATTATCTGACCAATAATATGGCTGTTGTGCAGTTAATTGGACTAACAGACCGTCCAAGAAGTCTGAGCTCCAGGTTTAGTAAAATTCTAGCATTTTATTAGGCACCTGCTAATTAGTGATAAGTGACTGTTTCACTTCTATAGATACAACTTTCTAACCAAGCCTGCTAGCTGATAGCGTAACCCATCCATCCATTCACTCATTATCTTACTCTTATCCAAAGGCTGGTCACAATGGCAGTAAATGTTCTTCTCCCCAGCATCACTTTCCAGTTCCTTCTGGGGGATCCTGAGGCATTCCCAGGCCAGATGAGATATCATCTCTCCAGCAGGTTCTTCTCCTGCAGGAGGCACCCAGGAGATATCCTGACCAGATTCTTGAACCAACTCAAGTGGCTGCTTCTGACAAGAAGGAGCAGCGGCTCTATACCAAGCTCCCTCACCCTCACCCTCACCCTATCTCTTAGGCTGAGGCCAGACACTGTACAGAGAAACTCATTTCAGCTGCTTTGGCCATATTTGTGACCTTACTCTTTCAGTCATTACTCAGATGTCATGACCAAAGGTGAGAGTTGGAACGTACAATGATTCGGTAAATTGAAAACTTCCCCTTCCAGCTCACCACAACAGTCCGGTATGCACCAATCCGCCAGTCCAGCTCACAGTCCAACATTCTCATCCAAATATGGTTACTTCTTGTCCCAAAAAAAAACAACACGGTGGCGGTCCAAACTCAAATCCAAAAAAAATCAATGGATGACATCACAATGGCTACATCCATTTTTTAATTTATATGACTCAGAGCCAAAACCTTAACTCAGCTGTGGAATTTCTTCAAGAGTGCAGTTCACAAGAAACATCCTGGGAATCTGTTTGAGCCAAAGCAGGTTCTTCCAGTTGATAAATAACCATCTTTTTGAAAAAGCAGTGCTGGGAATGTTGAATAAAGACACAAGAGCTATATTGCTGTTCTCTATATGATCCCATTTTATGACCAGATACTTAAGGATTCACATACTCTTGTTATCTACACAGATACAAGAATAAGAATAAGAAAGTAAAAAGTAATGCAGCTCTTAAACTTAAATCTTATTGGAGTGCATGAACATGATGCACAGTGCATTGTGCTTTTTCTATTACTGTGATTTCAGTCTTGATTTGTTGTGTACTTTCCTTTAACAACAGCCAAGATGACTTCCTCCTGGTTTCACTGAGGCTTTATTATGATTTTCTGTAATAGGGAGTCTATTATGTCTCATAGCTTGACGCATGATTGCTATTGCCATGGTTACCTGCAGTGCACCTGCAGACTGTACTTTAAAATTTGGAACAGCACGTGAACTTTTAGCTGGAGCCGCATCCCTCAACAACTTCAAATTTATCCTTTGCATAAATTATATTCCATGTGCTCGTCCCTGGATGGTGATGCTGACCACCTGCCACTTCCTGTCTGCAGCAGAGGGAGCGATTCATACTCTGAGAGAGGAGAAATTGAGTGCTACGGCTCTCCAGGAAGACAAACACACTCATTACTCTGTGAGCTCGATAAAACAACTCCAACTAAACAGTCCACTCGACAGACTCATTTCTGCACGATCATAGCGAGGATGAGGGCCAAGGTGGCAAGAGCGGCTTCTGCTTTTGTCTCCTTTCATTTCCTCAGAAAAAAAGAAAGATAGAAAGAAAGGAAAACCAGACACTGAGAGCGGGATAGTCCCAGCCATTAACTGCCGGCTGATTGCTTTGTGCAAAAGGTGCCCAAAGAGCGAGGGGAAAGAAATTAGGGAATAATGGGAGGGAGTAATGAAAGAGGATGAAAACTGGCAGCCCAGCTCAATAGGCACAGCTGAAAGGAAAAAGAAGAAGAGACAGAAAAACCCTGAATTAAACACTAAACTACAGAAGAGGGGACCAGATGTAGCAATTTTCAAATATTTACTCCAGAATCCCAATTTTTTCTCAGAATTAGACTGAATGGAAGGTGGGTTGAGGCAGGTTTAGGTAAGCTGTTTTTTTCTTTGCAGAAACACTCTTTTGGTTTGCTGTCTCAGTCAGACTCAGGGGGAGAGAGAGCTGTGGTGAACTTAGAGCTTCCTGCTTCTGTTCCAGAGGCAAGAAAACTATAATTTTGTCTTGCTACATATTTCAGTTTGAACAAAGGTTTCATATTGTACCAATTATTTTAAACTAATCAAAACTCAATATAGAGAAATGAATAAAGCCCATATTCAGAAAATGCCTTCAAACAATCCTCTCAGATTTCCTCGTAGTTCCTCAATTATATCAGAATACAGTCAACCAGACCTACCATCAAACTTTTTTTTGGGGGGGGGGGGTAATCAGATATTCATTTAAACTAAGATTTCAACAATAATGAAAACATGCTAATCAGGACAGACTGGGAAACCCTGGGTTAACTTAGTCAGCCGATAACCAGCTTTATGTGACCGCTTATCCTGATCACCAATGTTAGGGTAAGTGAATCCAGATAAAAGAAAGGTACCCTGGGTATGCTGACCTTGCTTCGTAGCATGGGGCCCTGAGAGTGATTTTGGAAGGCAGACTTCACAGTCAACAACACCTGCTAGTCTGGACAGAGCGCCACACCAAACGTTCCTGTGTCCCACCATGACCACGTCTTTATTTATTTGCTTTTCATTTTAATTGTATTTAAGGAGATACAATGGAAATAAGCTTTTTAAAAGATGAATAAATTCACTGTTTCATATTTAACAAACTGTATTAAATAAACAACATTATAATACTGAGCAGAATAACTGTGATTTTGTTTTTTGCTACAATCAAGATCGCAGCCACAGCTAACTCACTCTAAAGTGCCTCGCACTAAAACTTTTGTTGTTGGCTGAAGAATAAAGTCTTAATGTTTTCATGTACTTTTAGCATCTGAGGAAGTGAAAAAGTGAAAATCCAGTAGATTATTATTTCATGGTCTTGTCTCCACAACATGCTAACACTCAATTTTTTTAGTGTTAGCATGTTGCAAGGCTAGGGTAGTAATGTTACCATTAGCTTTAATCATCTGTCCACAAGCCAGAGTCCAAATTTAGAAACTGTGGAAACTTTAAACTGTATTTAAACTGTTTAAACACAAACAGGGTGTGGGTTACTCTGCTGTTGTGTCATCTTTTGTGCTACAGGGCAAACCTAACTTAGCTGGCTTTTAATTAACATTCCCTGATAGCACACACATGAAAAATAAATAATAAATAAATGGTAATTGTGTCATTTCAGAAAAGATAACCCTGTTGCATGAATGCATTGTGAATTGTGTAAAGTCAAGACTTGTTCTGGGATGGATGAACATATGCAGGTGACATCCAGAGTTTTATTACAAGCAGACAGCTGCACCTGTATTCATAGAGGATGGGGTTACAGTATGTAACCATTCCTACTGATGTCTTGTTTATGTTCACTGCTGGCTGTGTGTCAGATGCTTTCCTTTAACTTTAAAAAAAATACCTGCAACATTACATAGCGTGTGCAATGTGAGCATTTGCACATATGGCACAGAGGCAGTGGCTTCAATAACACTGGATTAATCAGTATCTGACTGTAAATATTATCTTTGTGTTCTTCTACGCATCTGTGAGGTGAGGTGATTCATACAAACCTTAGGTTAATATGGCAGATTTTCTCTGGATGAATCTTTGAGCTGTCAGGATTCAGACCCCACGCAGTCTTATATCAGAACATCAGATCCTTCGGTGTCACTTCTTGGTCTGAATTACCACGCTGTTTGCTGGGAGAAACACATACATAAAACCTGCACTTTGACTGGATTATTCTTGTCAGATTGCAAGTAACAAACAGCACTTGTGCTGTTAGTTGATTACTTTAACCCTCATCATGTCTGCTTGTTTGCAACCTGCTATTTTTGACCTGCTTTTGTTAGATTGTGTTGGTCATTACTGAAATGAAATGACTGCATTTGTACTTGTCGGCACTTTTAGTACTTTTTTTTTTCTATGTTCATAAGTAAATCAGGTCGTATGTGTGGGCACAGCCAACCACTGTCGACCACTGGCTGAACTAAAATCTGAATTAAAACCTACCCGGCCTCCCATCACAACTACAAAGATGTTTTGTTCTGTTGATTAAATATGGCATAGAGATGCAGCTATCAGGTTTGTCACCGAAAGACTGATTAACTGTGTGAATCGGAGGGATTTACTGCTGGAAACATTAGCACTGCAGCTACCATGGCAATGTTAAGTGAACAACTGTGATTTTTTTCATTTGTTTTTTTAAAGCACACATGTAAAAAACACAGCAGCACAGATTCCTTAATTAAGGCTACGTCCAAACGTACACAGTGTTTTGGTAAATGTAGCTTTTTCTATACATTTAGTCTTTCAGGCACACGTAAACGGCGTTTTGGATCACTGAAAACTGAGCTTTTGAAAAACTCAGCTTTTCAAAAGAAACTCTGTTTTTGCGTTTGTGTGTGGACGAGGAAAACTGAGATTTCAAAGGTGTGCGCCTTCATCTCCTTTTTTGACATGACATTGTGCGCCGTGCTGTTTGTGGGCTTTTGATTGGCCAGCATTTCTTCACCGTTTGGATTATATTGCCACCTGCTGCTTTGGCGTGCTCTCGAGAGCACTTGAGATCGTTTTTTTTGCGTTTTCATGTGGACGGAGATATTTTTCAAAACAAACTCAGAAAAATCCCTGTTTTAAAAAATACGTGTACGTGTGGACGTAGCCTAATAGTAATTTCAGCTTGTATTTTTCCCCAGCTATAATTCTTCTTTTCATTCACTGAAAAGATGAACTGTAGCATGTGAAATTACAGTGGATTGTCATTCATGTTGGCTGGCTCTTTGTAATGGCTGCCCGCCGCACTCCTTTCCTCCTCCTCCTTCTCCTCCTGCTGCAGTTTTAAATTAGCATCCCATCTCCAGCACTCCAGCGTGTGATAACACATCTGATCTGAGCCGGCGTGGAGTCAGAATACTAAATGTGTGAGTCTGTGTGTCGCTCCGAGGATCAGCAGAGCGCTGCCAACCCATGCTAGGTAATCTCTCACCTCCCTCCTCGCCCCATTCCTTCCCCCTCCTCCCCCCGCCTCGCACTCTCATCTCATCAGCTCCTTCAAACACACTGCAAAAAAAAATGGCCATTTTAACCATTCAGGCTTTTATTGAGCTGTAAAAAGACGCATTTTCTAAGGGACTATGCAAAACTTATTCAGGGGGTCAAATAAGGGTGAGGTTTGATGCTTTTGTTTTATTTCATCATCATCATTGGCCACATGGCTTTTTGTGCACCGTGAATCAAAACAGTCATGCTTCTGTGTCACTTCATTATGGTGTGCAAAATAAAGCAGTGGTACCTAATGGAGCCAATTTGTCACTTTAGGGAAACAAAACAGAAGTGGATCTTTATATTTGTTATTGATTAGGGATCAATAAACAGAACAGCCTCCAGTAGTGTCACCTTTTTCTGCACCACAGCAAAGCAATTTTTGTTATAAAGTGTCTCTCAAACACAGAAGCAATTCAAAAAGTGATTTACTAAAAATAAAAAATTAAATCTGAATGAGTAAATATAGGATAAGTAAGTGTAAGTATTTCCATTTGACCTTGATGTACAAGTGAAGCAGAGTAAGAGTGCATCATATTTTCTATTACCTACTGAAACACATTCAGTCACAAAAAGAAAAAAAAGTTGACCTTATCTCATAATTATGACTTGTAATCTTCAGAAAAGATTATGGGAAAAGGTTAAGGTCACTATCAGTAATCAGTATACCTGAGAGGAGAGGGGAGATGGTTCTTCATGATTTAATGCAGTGAATCAGGTTAAAGTGGACCTATTATTTATTTATTTATTGCTTCTTTTTTAAAACTCCTGGATCTGTATGATGTCAAAGAAAAGGGTTAGAAGCCCCACACACCTGCTCTATGTGAGGGGCAGCCAATCGGAAGAAAGTTGTCTTAAAGGGGGAGGAGCTAAAACAGCTTGTTTCAGACAGAGGATGAACTGAGGGGCTGCACCAAGGCCCAGTATCAGATAAAGAAAGATTATTTTGAACTGTGAATCATGTAAAGTTACCCTAGTAGAGTCAAAGAATAAAAGTATGGAGCTGGAACTGAGCAGAATGGGTTCGTCTCTAACATTACAATAAGTGGGAGGTTCTTTTAAGCAAAATGTCATCTTAAACTTTTTTTAAGAAAATGAAAGATGAATGGATGCCGGGAGGAGGGTTTTTTGTTTTCTTTTTATTTTAGCCTGTATTTCTTCACATTTTTAAGAGAGCTAATTTAATTATTAATAGCTCCTTTTTTCATATGTACCTCTGGATGCAGTGACAGTTATCAATGAATTACTTTCATTTTAAAGAAATCTTCAAACTCTGATAAATTTCAGGCAAGTTCTGATGCATTTCAGTTTTTTTCCAAATGTAAATCCAATTTATGAGATAAAATCTGTTTGTTTTTAGGGGGGAGTCATACTTTCATACCAAGTTTAAAATTTGCACATTTTATCAGTTATACCAATTAAATGCTAAATGTTAGGTGGCATCTGTTTCTTTCTTTGCTCTGGTATAGTGATCTGTCTTCATTTTCATTTCTACTTCACTAGCAGACAAAACTGGGCACCAGAGGAATTACCCTCGACCTCTTGGTTGATTTATTTATTTATTTTACTCCACTGAAGGAACAAAAGTCTTTAAGAGTTCAATAATGGACAAACTGAGCCGTTAATTTGGACATTTTTAGCAGTGTGGAGCTAACAAGCAGCTGTGGGAACCCTCAGACAGAGAAAGAAAATCAACAGTTTGATTTACAAAATGCAGCTCCAGGACTGGATGAAGCCATTCTGTGATCTGGATGAGTCTGTGAATGTATGGAGCAAGAAGAGGAGGAGGGTGGCAGGGGTTAAAGCCGAAGCAGGAAGAGTGTCGATATCACAGCAGCAATTACTGCTTTATAAATGGGCCCAGTGTCGCTGTGAATGAGCAGCTCCATCAATCTGACCTGACAGTGTGCTCCTTAGCCCGTCAGTCCCGCTTCTGCCCACAATCTGTAGATTTCAACTTAGCCCATAAATTGATAATCTGATTCAGACTTAACCTGGTTAGCTGCTGAATGTGCTGGAGGAGGAGGATGCAGCAGCAGACTGCCTGCTCAGCTCCAACACAACAGGCCACCACTCACTGCTCAATAAACACAAATACACAAGTCCTTCAGACACACACAGTCTAAGAATTTTTTTTTAGCCCTTAAGTTTACTGATGGAGGATCTAAACCCCTTAAAATACAGTTCAGCATTTTGGCAAGAAACCAGCACAGGACAGCACAGGCGTTAATGACAAGTCAAATACAGCAAGAAAGGAGGAGAAAGGGTGGAGGGTTCCAAAGCGGCTAGCAGAGCACAACATATGTGGACAGGCTAAAGTATCTTAAATTACATAATTAAGTGTAATTAATTATGTACAGTTACATACACTTTATTTCCCTTTCCTCCAGTTATTACAGGCTGGAACAATTTCATCTGTTTAATAAAGAACATGGTCAAAAGTATGTGGACATGCCAACATTGTAGCTCCATGTGTTAGCTAAACGAGTCATTTCAAGCTCAAAGCCACTTAATGGGCTCATATCATAGCAGGGATTGCATACCATAACTGGAATCAGTCACTCACTCAGTCTACCAGGATATGAAGTCTTAATTCATCCCATTCAGAAACATCCAGGTCAACGCATACATTCATCCACACTCCAGTTTGCTCTTTGTACAAGATCATATTCACTACACTTTTTGATTTTATGTCATATATGTGTATTGCTGCAGTGATGGATGTTCATATTAAACAGGGCCAAAACTTCTAATAATGAGGTCAGTATATGTACAGTCATCCCTGGAGACTGCTCCAAACACTCAGTTTCACATAGTTTTCCTACTCAGCTCCGTATGATGTCATAGAGAGGGGATATCATAAAATATACCTCACCTATAGCCACGAGCTCTGGGTAGTGACTGAAAGAATAAGATTATGGATAACATATCTCAGCCTTAGAGATAGGGTGAGGAGCTTGGTCATTTGGAAGGAGCTCAGAGTAGAGCCGCTGCTCCTCTGTATTGAAAGGAGCCAGTTGAGGTGGTTCAGGTATCCAATCATCTGACTACACAGCATCCTGGGTGGCTTGTAGGTAAGGTGCATTTTGGGCATGTCGACTAGCTCGGAATGGGTCGGTATCCCCCTGGAATTACTGGAAGCAGTGGCTGGAGAAGGGAGATCTGGGCATATGTGCTTAGACTCCTGTCCCTCTCATCTTGAACTGGATTGGATTATCCAGAAACATAAAATAGTGTCATGTTTAGGGACAGTTAAGCAATAACACACCTGTTATGAGGACACCACTAGATCTCACTGAAACCAAAGTTCAGTTACAGTTTGACCTTTAAGTTGAGCCTCTGAAGCCGTCGTTCGTGGATAAACAACAGCCAGAGAAATCGAAGTATCTGTGGTTGATAGGCAGAGGTGGCAGAAAGGTCCAGTTACTGAGGTCAAAAGCAGAATTATAATGTTTGATGCTCTTTTTAGGAGTAGATCTGAAGACTGTAGCATACTGAGCATTACTTAGGATCACACACACTCTCTTTCTCACACACAGGGAGACGAGTGTTCATTCTGCAGCTGAATGGGAGCTCCTATTCAGTATTGATCCTCACCACTCTCATCCTAAACTGAATGAATGGCGCTTTAAGGATCAACAGCCAATGGGATCGCTGGGTAATTGAATCTTTAAAAAACACACATGAAGAGCCCAGAGGTGAATTCGCTTTCACACTCTGCTGCTGAATTACACCTTTTTCAGTCCGTGTGTGAGTGTTTGTACGAGTAACAGTGTGTGCAACTGTTCCTTTATACAGCAAGCATTTGTGGCAAAGAAACCTCTTCAAGAGGCATGTGTTAGTGTTTGTGCATTTAAGCAGTTTTTTTTTTTTTCATGGTTTCATTGTAAGCATCCTTTGGCTATTTCTGTACTTAGGAGACATTTCCACCATCAAACAAGCTCTTATAAACCTTTTGTACACTACCTGCTCAGCACCAGAAAGCAGACAGACACACAGACAACATGAAAGCTGAACATCTAGCAGGTAAACACACAGATATTTTTCTCAGGAGTTCGTAGGGACCAAAATGGAGGTAACAGAGGACAGGATATCGTGAGAGAGAGAGTGTGTGAAGGGGAATAAAATGAGATTTCTGGCCAGATATGAACCATATGGGTAGTTGTGCTTCCTGGTCAGCATCCTTAACCCTGAGGTCACCAAGATGTTTTGCTTCAGTGGCAGACCACCCACTGGGGGCATTTCAAACAAGTTGACCAGTGACAAAATAAAAAGCAGGACTGATCTGACAGACGCCTCGGGCGCAGCTCACTTACTCTCACACATAGACTGAATGCTCATGTTGCTGTGTTCACGGTGCACACACCAAAGTCACTATTTCCACCTTTTGGTTTTGGTTTGTTTCATCTTTTGTGTTCCAGTAACAGAACTACCAAACATACGTCCATCCATCCATCCACTGCTGCTGATGTTCGTGGGTTCCTGTAATGTGTTGTGTTTATATGTGTTAGTTTCCGTGTCTTCCTTGTTTCCACTTCCTGTTTTGTTTTGGTAATTGTTCTTCGTTGCGTGTCACCTGTGCCTTAGCTGTCCTGTCTTTGCCTTCCCTCCTTATTACCTGATTGCTTCCATCTGTGTCTGATTTGACTCCATTGTGATTGCCTGCCCCGCCCTCTTTGGTTTCACCTGTGTCTGACTGCTTTCACCTGGGTTCAGTCTGCCCAGTGTGTGTGTGTGTGTGTAAAGTCTTTCCTGTTGTCTGCTTTCCTGGGTCCTTTCATGTGTTTTTGCTCTGTTCTTTAACTTTATTTTCCTGATTGCCTTCAGTTTGAATATCCTGCTACTCACCTGCAGTGCCTTTTGTAATTTTTTCATTACTTAATTACTTCATTAAATTCTCTTTTGTTTATTCCGTCTCCGTGGTGTTCTCCATCTGAGTCTGCTTAAGAACTTTGCTAAACAGTTACATAAACACTGAGGGTGGACATATACCAGCACTGAAAATTAGAAAAAACTCATAATGAAAAATAATTGTGTAATCCTTCTTTTTGCACGCTTTTGTACAGTTAGATTCTCTCCCCACCTCCATATTTTAAGTGTAAATCATCCAAAAACACTTAAAGATGTATTTGAATGTGTTAATAGTATTTTTCTTATGTAGCCCTCATCAACACACATCGTTTCAGTCTGCCACTGACATGAGTAATGCATGCAAGAGTTAAAGGAGTACCCCTATGATTGGACACTATCACTATCAGACTCACAATGAACATTTTTTAATGAGTATTAAAATCTATAAAAATCTCCAGGGCTGTTCTCCTTAAAAAGCAAGACTTTGGTAATTAGTGATGGAGGTTTGCTGTTTTAAATGCCAATATTTCCCTGAAAATGTGATCAGCACTGAGAATAAGGGTCAGCAGCAGCCCTGGACAGACGTTTGCAGGCATTTGTTCTTGCATGAAGTCTGAGCCATAAATAATGATCGTCATTTTTTTCTAAAAAATTCAGGGCTCTGTTTTTCTTCACCCACTTGAACCCATTCATCACCTAAATGAACCGGACTGAATGGACAAACACACCAGTGTTCATTTAACCCCACCGTGCAGGTTAGGTGTGAACACAGCCTAAAACTCAATAAAAATGTCCCAGCATGCTCCACTCTGACCTCCTGGATGGTGCGAGCAGAATCTGTGTTGTCTGGCATCGAAGAAGTGAATTAACAGCAACAGTCAGACAGCAGCTGCTTCTCCCCGGCACCGAGACCTTATGAATATCCGTCCATACATATGTATGCCAGCAGATTACCACCTCTGCAACACTCCAGATGCTGCTGCCGCCGTAATGACATGCAACACGATCAGCTGTGTATATTTGTCTTAGCGCGCATTGGGCATCCGCACGCTGCCTTGTTCTGCTTCACATTACATGGCAGCCGAGCAGAGCATGCATCACATGACTGACAGCATTTGAGGAGCAGCCTCTCCAGCCAGGAGCCCCGCTGCTGCCAGGACACTATTAGCATCCAGCTGAGCCACAGGATGCCGACTGCTGGCCCCAACACAAATATGCTTTTACACAGAGATCAGAGGGAGGAGGAGGACGACGACGACGTAGACGTACTCCCAGGAACACTGTCAGATGGAGAAACCTGTCATTTCATCACTTAAGCACTAGAGGATGATTTGAGAGGATTCCTGGAATATTTGAATATTATTTTTGTTGGGGGGAAAAGGAGGAAAGGCTTGGCTTCAGTTTGATTCTTAAAATATTTATACAAAGGCAAATTTTCAAACAATCTTCTTCAGGCAAGTGTCAGATTCTATGGAAGCTGCACTGGATCAAAACACTGCCTTTGTATAAATGTTTTAAGAATCAAAATATTAAACTGGAGACAAACGGCTCGCAGACTTTTTTCATTAAATCACAACATATTGTTTTTTGGGGGTTTTTGTTTTTGGTCTGTCGACTAAATAATTTTGTCTCTATGTTTTGCTCTTTTTTTAATAAAGTATGTAAAATATTGTTGGGAAAACAGTAACGCTCACATGAACAAGTTAGTGGACTATCACATTCTCATTACTGCTCTATCATTTCCTGATGAATGGAGCTGCCAGATTTATAATTTCAGTGATTTTTCTGACAAACTTCTTTAAAGTTTCACTTCAGCAAATCTTACTAATAGTTTGAGAAATCGCTGCATGTCTGTCCATCTGTTTGTCACCAACAGCTGTTTCTGATCCACTTCAGACTTGCAGGTGTATTGCTGTTTGGATGAGCAGTTTTCATATTTTGGTTAAAATTTGTCAGTGTTTCCCACTGAGTGACTGCTGCTGACCCCACTGAGTCCATGAAAGCACAAACTACCACATACAAATACCACATTGTTTGTTTGGCTATCTTTGTGAGGGCATTCATTGACATTAATGCATTTCCAACTTAAACCTAACTCTAAATTTAACCATGAAAACAAGTGTTAGCCATGGACTGCATATAAAAGATGAATGTAGCCACTGTGACATCACTCACTGGTTTTAGACTCTGCATTTTGAAGTCTCAGTGTTAGTGGTTTGGCCTCTGCCATGTTAGTTTTTTAGAAGCAGGTGTGACCATATTCAAAGGCTAGGGTGGAGTGCTAAGCTTTCAGCTAGCTAGCTTGTTTAGCAAACTGCATCAAAAGACTGTAAGGGTGCATCACACATACACAGATACCTGGCAATTAGTGCTAAATAACATCCAAAAAAATCCTACAATTTCACTGAGCACCAAAACTGGAGCTCAGACTTCTTGGACGATCTGTTAGTCCAATTAACCGCACAGCAGCCATATTATTGGTCAGATAATTGTATTAAAAATACTCGAAAAAGGCTCCAAAAGCACAAACATGGTCCAGAGGTCCAGTTCAGGGACTCCAATTAGCTGAGGTTTTTTTTTTTTTTTTTTTTTTTCTGGCT
>VUQI01012941.1:64758-83380 GCA_015106735.1 Paratilapia polleni
AGGTCCAGTTCAGGGACTCCAATTAGCTGAGGAGAAGCCTAGCAGACAGCTAGCAGCTACAGCCACCTGTGTTGCCATCTACCTGTCAGTCAAAGAGGCCACGCCCCTAATAATACAAACTTTAAACCTTAGTACAATGAAGGGGGGAAGTTAGCATAGAGACCAAACAGTTTTTCGTATCAGGCTGTAAACATGTTTGTTTCTGCTGTAAAGTTGGACATTTTAACATGGGAGCCTATGGGGACTGACTCACTGCTGGAGCCTCTAGTGGACATTAGAGGAACTGCTCTTCCAAATGGTCCTAAAACACTCATTCACTCAAACATTTTAAGGGGTGTTGGGGGAAAAAAGCAGGCTGGCCAAAAAGTTTTGACTTCTATAAAATTCTGTGTCTCAGAATTTAGTCAGATGGACCAAAATGATGTTTTTGCCTAACTGTATTAATTTTTTGTCTTTGGTTTCCTGTGAGACATGACTTGAGTCTCCCAGTCATCATGTTGGGATGAGCGGCTCTCAAGAAAGCTGCAACCCACAATCTGCCCTTTGTGCACAAACACACAATCACACATACACATTCAGTGAGTGTAGCCTCAGCTGGCCTCCGTTCAAAACTGTAACTTTATAAGTGCCTGGATGTGATGCATTTAGGGGACATTTGTAAATCTGAGTTACAACAAAACAACCTGGGTTCACTCTGAACGGGCTCTGCATTACTTAAAATTTTTTTTTAAAGTTTTTTTTTTTTTTTACAAATGTTTTGCTAAGCTCACAGGTTTACTGGGAATTCAATAATACTTTGATTCCCAACATTATACCACACACACACACACACACACAGTGTAGAGGCAGAGGGACCCAACTGGTCATCCTGCCATCTGCAGAGAGAGGTCGACGAGTGAAAAACAGACGGCCTGGCGAGCGGTGGGGGGAAACAGAGGGAGACACCCTCCAGTGCGGCGAACGTCCCTCGCTCCTCCGTCCCACCTTCACTTCGACCGTGTGTTCCTTGCATCATCGCCGTGGTGATGGTGGAGGCTCGGGGCCGGCGGCTGGTGGGAGGATTAATCGCCGTCGGATGGCGAGGCATCTGCTGCTTGCTCGCCACCAACTGCTGCTGAAACATGATTAAATGGCCTCTTCCAGCTAACATGTGGAGCCGCCATGGCTGCCTGCCTGTCTGTCTGACTGACTGTCTTACCCCCTCCTTATAACTTCCCGCCTGCCTTCACTTAAACTCAGCACACTCCGTGTTGCCTCTATTTACTGACCATTTTTCTCATTTGGCGCTCTCAAACCTCCACACCAGGAGTCTGTTCTTCCTTACTGCCCCCTTGCCTGACTTCCCGCCTCCTTTTCTTTCTGCTGTACTGTTGTATCACCATCTGATTTCCTGTTCTGGCTGCTTGTCTGTTTGTCAGACTGCCCGTCTTGCTGCCTTGCTGCCAAGTTCAGATATAATGTCTCTTTCAAAGAGCTGAAAATAAACTGTGGAAGGGTGGCAGTGGAGAAAGTCACAAGTCAGTCAGGAGCAAAGACTGTATATAACAGATGGATGTAGCTATGGTGACATCGCCCCTTGGTTTGTGAAGTCAACATTGTGGACGTGAGGGTGGTGTGACACATTCAATGTACAGAAAGAGGCACCTGCTAATTAATTCAATTCAATTCAGTGTTATTTATATTGTGGAAGTTGAGGTGTGTTATACTAGTATTGTAAAGTAAAGACCCATTCTCACATGCACTGTGTTTGGTAAATGTTCAGGGCTGCAGTGCATATGTGAAAACAGCTTACATGTAACACATTCGTATAATGAACTGAATGACATAAAACAAAGAACGAGCAGCAGCCTCGCAGCCCAGCATTTTTCTTTAAACACTGGAGCTGATTCTGCTTTTAGTAACCAAGCAGCAACCTCCAGGGCTGAGAAATGAGGCGGGGAAATTCAACGTCATCTCGCCTTAAAAGTGCCATCAGCTTGGGTACATTATCATTATCAAAACACGCAGCTAAGTCTCAAACTTTTATTTCCAACAGAGCTGTAAAGATTTTATGCAATAATCCAAAAGCCTGTGGAAGAATCGAGTTGAGTGAACCAGGGTGATGTCCTGGCCCAGGGTGGTTCCCTGCAGCATTCTGAGTGTTCTCAGAAAATAGGCTGAACAAATTAACACTGCTTCTTTGTAAAAGGAAAAAAAACAACTAACATTAGGCTGTGTGGAAGTGCCAAAAACTGCAGTTCCTCTAACGTCCACCAGAGGCTCCAGCAGTGAGTCAGTCCCCATAGACTCTCATGTTAAAATGTCCAACTTTACAGCAGAAATAAACATGTTTACAGCCTGATACAAAAACTCTTTGGTCTCTGTAGCTAATTTCCCCCTTCATAACACCTGTATGAGCGGGTGATTTTTCTTTTTTATAACTCACCTGTTTAAATTGTATTAAGGCTTAAAGTTTGCATTATTAGGGGTGTGGCCTCTTTGACTGACAGGTGGATAGTGACACAGCTAATTGGAGTCCCTGAACTGGACCTCTGGACCGTTTATTTGGATGTTACTGAGCACTCTGATGCTCTCATTCAGTCTATGGATGCATTAGCTGATAATCTCATCCTCTCGCCCAAATAACACTAACGTGGCGGCAGCCTGAACACTAACACTGAGGCTTCAAAATGCAGAGTTCAGAAACCAGTGGGTGACATCATGGTGGCTATGTCTTTTTATGTACAGTCTTGCATGTAATAGCTTCAGAATTCAGAGGTGGGGTATTAACTGATATGTTTTATGTTGCAGAACAGGAGCACTTCTGAAGCTTGTGTTACCACAGACCTTCTTTCAGACTACTGAAAGTACAGAATGGTAACTCATTTCTGGGTTTTAGGATTTATTCCTGCAACAGTCTGCAGGCATGGTGGAAAGAATCAGCTGTGACATGTGAGACTTAAATAAACATGTTAAAAATTGGAAAATGTGAGCTCTTTAAAGCTGAAGCTACAGGACATTTAGAAACAGAGCCTGCACAGGGCAGTTCTGACATTGTTATGGAGCCTCCATGCAGGAATGCATCATATATAGACAAAATAGAACTGAGTTCTTCAAAATAGAACTGAGAAAAGAAGGCATTAAGAAAAGAAAGCAAAGAGATATAGCAAGAAGTAAACAGACTTCCACAGACTGCAAATATAGTCAGTGTTTCATTTCAGTCATCGCTGTGAGCTAAAAGCAGCACTCAAACACAGTCTCTGTAGTTACAGGCATAGAAAAACATGAAAATAGACTTGAATTATTAATAATGTGTAGGTCGCAACTACCTGCAGAAAGCAAGAGGAAAAGGCGACCATTACGTAGAGTATCTACACAGGTGTGTTAGGTGAAGCATGTCTGCATCAGTAGTGCATCAGATGGACCGAAAGACGTGAATGTAATGCATGAAGGGCTAGAGAGAGAGACATTAAGAAAACAGGCAGCAGCAGTAACGCAGCAGACATCCATTAGATCAGTAAGAGTCAGAAACACAGAGAGTGAGGAAAACAAATCTGAACTAAAACAACCGAGACCTTTATCCTGTAACACCAGGAGCTGCTGCAGGAGGGGCAGGTGTAAAACACATGTAAAACCTTAGGATTTAAAGAGGGGGTACTTTCTTCACAACTTTTGATCATTCTTTTAAATAAACATGGAAAAAATGATGATAAGTATCTTTTTTTTTATATTTAAGTAAAATAATAAGTAAGAAATAAATAAATGCGGTTTGGCTTTTGCTGACACCTTATCCATTGTACTTGGAAAAGAAGAAGCCACAATGAAGTCACAACACATTGAGCTTTAAAGCCTGCAGCAAGTTTCTACCTCAGGTCCATTTATTTCTGCACACTCCTGAAAAATGCCTAAGTTTACGGGTCCTGCATGTTCCCGTATAAATCTGTTTTCACGCCCTGTCACGCCTGCCAGCTTGTCTTAAAGCTCTGATAATCTGACAGCAATGTGAATACTAAAGTTTAAAACGTCTCTCTGTCTCTCTCTCTCTCCCAGCTCCTGCCGTTTGAGTGTAAAGGTCCGGGTCGTCCTCCGAACACAACATGTTTCCATTTGTTCTGACTGGCCTGTTTCTGTTCTGTTCGCTCAGCTCTAAACTGTCAGCTGTTTCACCTGCAGAGAGTCTTTCTGTTCTTGGCAGCCGAACGCACTCACAGCCTGCGAGGAGTTTACAGCACGGCTTCCCGAAGTACAAGGGAAGAACACGTCTGTCCTGATGTCCTGGTCAGAGGAGCTTTAACACATTTCTGTCAGCTTTCAGTTGGAGATTTGTTCCACAAAACCTGTGTATTCTTTTTCTCGTCGTTGACTCAGTTATGGGACTTTCTGATTACTAAGTAGGGGTGTTTCCTACGTTTTCCTAAAAGTGGCAAAGAAAATTCAGGTGTTATGGGTACTGGTAAAGTCTTTGGATATATTACAGGTTTAATCATGAATATTTATTATAGTTGTACACAATTTTTAAGCAATAATCACAAAGTATTCTCCAGAAAATAGCAGCTGCCTCTGTAAATCTCAGCTGAAAGTCGCTGTTACACAAGCTTTCCCAGCCAAACCAAAGTTCACTGAACGGCCGTTGGTGTCATCAATAACGGTTTTCTGAGGCCACACAGAGCTCCTTTAAGGAAATATTAAATCTGTAAGGCATGAGAAAGGACAAGGTGTCATCACTTCCAAAAATTGCTCCAACTGAGGCACAAATCTTATAAGATCATGAACCTCAAAGTGCTCCATGAGTTTCTTTAAGATCTAGAAAAAGAAGAGACAGTAGAGAGCAGTGAAGTATGAGTGCAGGCCAGCAGGATGTGAGGAGGGAGTACAAGGAAGGAGTAAGTGGTTTAACAAATGGGAACTATTTTTTTCCTTACGTTCCATCCTATATATCCTCCCTCTTTTTCTTTTGCTCTTTCTCTCCTTCCCCTCTCCCTTCCTCGCAGTGTGGACAGGTGTTGCTGTTCCTGTGAGGACCTGTGGGAGGCGTGTCCTCTCTCGTGCGCCTGTCGGCACACCTGCTTCCCATCAACTCATATTCCTTCTGCTTTTTAAAGAGCAGATCATTAAAGCTTCTCAAGTGGTAACAAGTGTAGACTCAGGTATGCGGTCTCATTTGTTGTTTTCCTCAAGTAGTTAGTTCACTTCTCCACCTCAGATCTCCCTCAGTGTGCTGGCCAGAAAGCAAATTCTCTCAGGTACTTATGCCTGAGCCACAAGCTTAGTTTCACATAGTTTTCCTATTCTTGGATCTGTGTGATGTCATGGAGAGCAGATACCCCTACCCCAGCTCTGACTGTGAATCATGCAAAGCTACTCTAGTGGAGTCCAAGAATTAAAATATGGACCTGAAAATGAACAGAATAGGTCCACTTCAATGTAAATATTAACAAAACAGAGGCAATCTAAATGAAATAACAGATGCAAAAAGGAAACGCCCTCACATGAGGCCGTCACCTCTCATCTTTACTTTAATCAGTGGCATTTTACATTCTCAGCTTCATCTAACACGGCCCAACCACCTGCCCAGGTAGGTGAAGGGTGCGCTTAGGAGAGAGGGGAGAACAAAACATATCAGACAGTAAGACAGTTGGGTATATCTGGGTCACAATAAGCAAATCTGCTGCAGGGCTTCTTGAGCTCTCCTCGCTGCTGAGAGGACATAATGATGCAAACCTGTTTTCACTGTCCCTGATTGAGCAGCTGATCTACCCTGAAATCACAGGCACAACAACAAAACAGCTTTCCACAGTTCATAACCCCATTAAACAACCAAAAAAAACAGCTAATGCCAACCTCACACCATACAACTTTTCAGTGTCGCAGACAAAATTTGCTGTAAGGTGGTCCGAGCTGTCGTCTTTTCCATGTCGCGACGTTCTGATAAAATCACGTTTAACAAAACACATTTTGTTTTAATCAAACCAAAAGGAAAAAATTAAAACTAATGTTTGAGTGGATTATGGATTACAGTCATGCTGGTATCATTTTAGCACCAAATCTAGATGACTAACAAATTACCGCAACGTCCTCACAGTCGGGCTGTTTTTCATCCTTTCCCACTTCCATAATTCTGCTTCAAACTAAACCTGAACAAACATCTGCTTTGGAGTTTTAAACATTTCAAACATTTTATGCAGAGACAGATTACTGAAATGTCTGAAAAATGCCAAAATGAGAAACTTAATTAAGGAATAATTACAAAAAAAATTACAGTCAAATAAATAATGTTAAAAACCAAACAAACATTCAGTGCTTAATGAATTTAGAGTGTAAGGTTTATGCCACAGCTGCCCTAAATTAACAGTATTGATAATTACCAAAATCTTTTTTTTTTTTTTTTTTTGTTTCTGTAATGGTTAATCCACCAGTATGTGCAAAACTCTTTAATCCAAATGATAATTTTAATGCTAAAATAAAAATTGTAGTTATCCATGAATATTCGAATTTACTGTTTTACAAAAAAGCAGAAAAAATGGTAAAGAACATTATTATTGTTTTTGATTAAGATGCCAAATTCCAGTTATTTACTTGCACTCCTGAACAGAAAAATTAGTTTTAGTGGTTGAATGTTCTGCTTGATTCATTTCTTATTCAGTTGGAAATTCCTCACTCCTGTTCAACATGGGAAAACGTGGAGAACTCACTGAAAAGGAAAGAGTCGCATTAAAGCGCTTTGTGATCCCGGACAGTCTCTCGTTTTTATGACAGGTGGTCTGATACATTTGTAGGACAAGTAGATTGATGTATTTTAAAATGAAAAATGACATAAGACATACAAATATTCGGCTGGGATACAACCATCCCTTCACTTTGACTTTACTTATAGATAACTTTTCTAAATTCATGTTACAAAGTGCTATGACCAAGGAAACAACTTCTTAACATGCAGATTTTAATAAAGTTAATGTAGTGCTGTGAAAACTGATCATTTGTTTAAAAAAAACTACAGAGAATCAAACCATTCAAATATCACATTACGTCTACAATACAACGAGAGAAAGGACTACTTGTACAGGTACATTTATTTCAATGTAAAGGTCTTTTAAAGGTTCTACAAACCTACACATTACAATAAATAATGAACATTTTTTTCTTCAGCTCATTCATAAGCCTGTTTAGTATCTGTTCAGTCAGTACAGTTAAGGTATCACAGTTCCCATTTTCCAAAGTATTTCCAAATGGGGCTCAGAGTGGAAATCTCTCTCTGGAGCTGAACTGGGTTGTAAACTCTCTGCCAACATTACCACACGGTTGTTGTTGAAGTTGTTATTCAAACCCTAAACTGATCCTAAATGCCAAAGCACTGGAATTTTGGGTTAAGATATTTATTTATTTATTTATTTTTCTAGACTCAAGCTACAACCATTAAGCTAGCTGAATATATTATTTGCCCCCTCTGAGGCATTATTTATGTGGTGGATAGGAAATTAAATTCCTTTCAGACTTATATAACTCTATTCCATTTGCGGTTTGTGTCGCAGTTTTTCCAAGTTTCACTCCTCAGCAAGTTGTTGGTGAGTGTTTGCAGACAAGTCAGCATCTTCCATGCAAAATGCAAAGTACGGGTGACTGCTTCAATCTGCTAGTGACCAAAGCATCACAAGAAGGTTTTTGGTGCAGCACCCTCTTTTGCAACCACTCACCAACTGGTCAGGAATTGCAGATTTTTCCCTAGTGACCGGAGGTTGCCATGGGGTTGCCAACCGGTTTGCAGGCCTGTGTGATTCAGGCAACTTCTTGTTGCACAAAAGTCAGTGTCTTTCCTATTGTGCATCTTAGCTAACCTCTGTGAGTTCAACAGTATGTATGTGTGCCTCTCTGTCATAGGTTGTTTTTTATTATTTTTAATGAAACAGAAAAGTGAGGTAAGCCAAATGCTCCACCGTCAAAGTTGGTGGCCCTTTCAGTCCTTATACTCTGGCTTTGACTCTGCAGTCTGTGACTAAAACCTCAGAATTAGGTCGTACTGTGTTGAGATGTAAGAGGCATAAGCAAGCATGTGTCATTAATATAACGTGTTGTACGAGTTTAATTGAAATCATTAACACTGACAAGTAAAGAGGCCATTAGTTAGAAAAAAGACGACAAGTTAATGATGTTAGTGTGACACTCTGATGTTGAACTTAAGTAAATCTGCTGCTGGACTCCACTCTGAAGTTTGGATTTCTTTAGTTAAATTGTGCTGAAGAGAAAAAGTTTTAATAAAACCCTAAATGGTGCGAAGCCAGTAAAAAAAATCCTTTTTTGCTTAAAAGGGATCAGAGCAAAGTCGTGTCTAACTGCTCTGACAGTCCGGAGTTTTCTTTACAGGCTGCCACTTCCTGCACAGAAGGCAGCCAAGGACGCGCTGGTGAGCAGTCTTAATATGAGAGTGAAATAAACACTTAACAGGGAACCTTGAAAAGTTCTCAGAAAGCATGAAGAGCTTGTTTTTTTCATGAGTTTTTTTTTCATGACTTTGCCCTTGTCTGATCTGAGTGTCTGCTCAGACCACAGAAGACACCTGCCACCGCGAGGTCAACGCCCCCAACAGCCTCCACGCCATCAAAACCCTCAAGCAGAAACACAAAGAGGCTTCAGAGAGCGCACGCTCAGTGCAGGTTTAAAGATTACATCGTGTCCGACTTTGGTCACAGAGCGCGCTCAGCTCAGGTTAAAGGAAAATGTTGAGCGAAACACAAATGATCACAAACAATGATTAGAACTGAAGTGAGTCAAATTCTTCGGGATTTAAACTGATGTCCTCCACGAGTCTGATAACTTGGATCAATTTTAAATCAATATTTTCTCTGTAAAAGTCAAAAAAGGAACCTTATTTATGTGTATTATAGTTAAATATGATGTTGATAAAGTCATAAGGGGACCTTTTTATTTTTGAAATACAGACTGTATCTACTAGAGTAGATCTGCCTGATTCAGTTTAAAATCTTTATTTATCTTATTGTTGGCCCCCAGTTCAGCCTCTGAATGAAACAAGCTGTTTTAGCTCCTCCCCCCCAGTATATACGGTACACAAACACTACAACAGCAGCTCTGTACTAGCTGTAAGGAAAGTCAGATTTATAGTGTGTGTGTGTGTATATATATATCTCAGACAAAGTCTGATGATCAACTAATAGTTAAAAACAGGCTGAAGTGCATTTAGGCCAACTGTACGATGGCAGGAACATGAAAAACTGGTCTTTTCTAATCTTGATACTCCAAAGGTTGTTGATGATTTGCCAGGTTTTGCTCTAATCTACAGTGAAATAGCCAAAGAAAAAAATAGACTTTATTTATGCATGTTATAGATATGCAGGTGCTCTAACTGCAGCCCTGACTCCCATGGACTTGCTGCCAACCCCATATTTTTATTTTATTTTTTTTTAAAACGTTGGCCATGTTTAATATGAACACCCACCACTGGAACAGGAGATTTATGATAGAAAATAAGGAAAAGCAGAACAGGTCCAGTTTCCCATAGAATAAGACTCCTGTCTGTCAGCTGCCATGCATGAAAAGTCAGAGCAGAGCAAGACAAAAGCTGGAAATCGACTTAATTAAGGTAAATGTGCTGAATCTGAAAATTTATCACATTTATGGAAGCTCCTTTTAACAAATTCTCTCTCTGTCTCTGTGTCTCTAATGTCTTCTTTTAGCACATAGGTCCTCAGTTTGGTTCTCAGGGTAGTTACTTGTGATCTGTAACTTCTGAAGTATTTGTCTTCGGCATACAAAAGCTAAATATAATTTCATGGATCTTTACAAGCACTCATCACAGGCTATATTTGTCGTAAAGCCAAAATTACAACAGGCTGTGTTACAGTTGATGCCTGGACATTGGTTCTGTACGGTGCCATCGTCTCATGCCACACAGAGGCACGGGACATTGGTTCTTGGGGAATTAAAGTTTTCAAAAATGATGTTTGGGCTGCAATTACTGTCATTGTGTTAAAATAATTCTGCATGTGGAAAAACCAGGTTTCTACTTGAGTATGAGCGGTGGCATATGTGTAATGTTTCACATCTCTTTGCACTGTGTAATCCGTGGCTCAGTGCAGTCAGTCAGCTCTGGTCGCTGATGGGAGCTGACACTGAAGCATCTCTGTTGTGTCGCTCTGAACAAAACCTGCTTCAGACATGATGACTGTGTCTGTGCTGCTGCTGAACTGAACAGAGCCTCTGTGAGTTGATGGAGGAGCTGAAGCTGCTCTTGCTGCTCTGTACAATAAATCAGTGAGGATCAGAGCATCAGCTCCATTTCCCTCCTCTCCCTCTCGGTCTGTCTGTCTGTCCATCATACCTGCCGTCTCTTCTCTCCATCCTTTCATCCTCTGTGCTCCTTCTGCACGGACACCGCTCTTCAAGCCACTCCATGTGAGCATGGCGCCCCCAAGAGGCCAGTGCAGCCACCTCGTCGCCACCACGTCCTCCTCCTGCTTTTTCTTCTCCTCTTGCAGCAGCAGTGGGGCACATCATGAATATTTCAGCGGGTTTAACTCCACTTAAAATATGCATTCTAATTGGGCCTAAGTGCCGCAGCTCCACTCTGAGTAGCTTTCCAGGTTTCTCCCTCCACTTTCCCCTCTCTAACTGACACATTTCACATGCTTGATATATTTTTTTTAATGTTGCTTGCTGATCTGTTTCTTCCTCTTGCTGAAATTTGCTGGAAATTTTTCAGAGAGCCCACCAATTTAGAGTGGCATCGTCTCATGTCACACAGACACAGGGGAGTCAGGGACCGACCTCGCTCACAACACCGACACACTTCAGAGGCAGACACTCGGGTGGATACAGCTGCATTATATGCATAAGAGATTGGAAATTTATCACCCTTCTTCATTAATATTCCTCTTGAGTTTAAAAATTGTACTAATTCACCTTTAAATGTTATCAGACAACAATTACAAAACCAAACCTAGTTTTAGTGTTGCTTTAAAACATCTTATAGTTATCTTTTATCAGCTAGATTCAAGTGGCTTTTGAATTTTGTAGGTGCAGCTTCCTTTGGGTGAACACCTGGATTAAGGGCTGTGCTTTGCAAAGCTTCTACCACAGCAGTAAAACTGTCATGGTCCCCGTGCTTTTCAGTTGCTTCCAGTGTTATTTTCTCCCCGTGCCTACTGTGTTCCCCTGTCTCTGTCATCATGTTTAATGAGTTAATCCATATCAAATCTACCAAAGAACCTGCCTAACCCCCTCAGAATCAGTTGATTATTTTTGTACAATAACTTTAGTATATTTAATGAAGCCATGCAACATTTTACTTCCATACCCAGAATATTTTAAGAAAACATAGGGGTGATTCAGAATTTGGTGCTTTTACTTCGTATTTATTTTTCCAGCATTTTTACGCCCCCCCTAACTTCATAAGTACAAGAAATTGAAACATGAAATTTTCAGTGCTGAAAACTAAATTTAAGCTCTGTTAAAAACTGCAACCAAATTCTTTTTACACCCAGTCCAAGTGTCACAATCTAAAGACAAAATCAATTTTTTGTTCGGCATGAATGACCTATGACCAGCTCTGAGCATCAGTATCATAAACAGCATCATAAGCTTTGAAGGGTCCTATCACCTGAGGTGGTCAGGTGGGAGGCACTCACTGATTTTAGTCTTCATGACTGCATGTTAGTTTTTTGCCTTTTGGTTATTTCCTGTTTTGCTTTGAAGATTAGTTTTCTCATGTGTCTTATTTTGGTTATACTTTTTGTTTCATCTTTTCATTTTTCAGCTGCTGTTGATTCTCTCCACCTGTGCCATGTTACCACCTGTGTCTTGTTTCATAATTTAGCCCTCCGTGTATCCTTATAGTTCTGTCTTTCCCCTTGTCTCTGTCCGTTTTTTTTTTTTGCTTTGTTTTGGGGGGTTTTTCCCTCCTGTTCTTCCAGCCTGTTTGCCGGTTTTAGTTTTTAAACCTTTTGTTGTCTTAGCTTTATTAAAAAAGCTGATAAACCAGCAATTTTTAGACTTGGATAGGAAGCCTGACTTTTGTTGTTAGTAACTGTCTCTTAAAACAGAAGGAGGTAATTAACCTAGCTTAGCATAAATATTAAAAAAGGGCAAAGCTCGCATGACCGTGATTTGATAAAGAAAAAACATATCAGTGACTCTAAAGTTTAACTGAGCATTATACTGACTAGTACTTTAGTCAATTCACAAAGCCCTTTCTGCTAAGCTAGCTATAGCTTCATATTTAGCGGGCGGGTATATTTGTGGTGAAATGAGATAAAATTAAAACTGCAATTATTGAGTTATTGTACCAGTTGGCCTTTAGTTTTTGCTGATGCTAAATTAACAAACCTACTTTTTTTTTTTTAAATTTAAAAACTTCAGTTTTGATGCTTCAGCTAACGCACTGAGAATTGAATTTATTTTGCTACATGAATAAGATTATAGCCAAATCTTAAATCGCAATGAAAAATGAAGCAATGCGAGATAAAGTAGCCTAGCTAAAAGCTAGCTAGCCTAGCTTAGCATATAAGCGGTAACTGTTCTCTCTGCAATCTTTTCCTCCAGAGATCCAGGGAGTTGTTGGAAATGGAGGTATTTAAATAAGCCATCAATTGATTAAGTTTGGCTAGCTTATGAATATAAAAAAGACAAATGTGATTATAAACACAATTTGTCTGTAGATACATTATTTTCTCTGCACCCATTAGCTTATCCAGAGTACAATAGGCCTATTTAAAGTTTTTTTAGTGGTCTGTGACAAGTGACTAAAACAGCTGAAAGGGGATAAAAATAAGGTTTTATAACGATTTAATTGTATATCTGTGACACAGTTTGGACCAAAAATCCTTTTTTATCAGCTTCACTGTTCCTGTAGCTCTCCGTCTTTGTAAGACAATGATAGCTAGGACTGCAGTCCTTTCATTTGACACACTGCATGCGGTTTCACATAATATCTGATTCACTTCTCTGAAATGGGCTCCAACAGTGTTTTTACATGAGCAGAAAATGAGCGATTCTATCATCTGCAAAAGAAACCGAATGAGGGACTCCAGTTTTAGCACGTTAGCAGGTGCAGCTCTGCACCACAGCCTTGGAAACATTCTTTGAACACTCAGCTGAGTGACAAGCTTAACCTGAATTCACAGACTGGACAATCGCCCAGGTCAGATCTGATGACCATGAATGTATTTTCTAGTTACATCAACAACAGTGCTTCATTTCCTGACTCTTTGATTCATTTCTGTCGATGGGAACTTGATTTTGTCCCTTTCAGATAATAGCTTTGTGGAAATTGTGGTCCAGAAAATGAAGTGTCACAAAGCTCCACAGGATGTTACACAGCCTGGTGAGGAGGAGGCAGCTTTTGGCTGATGCATTAAAATACATCCTGCAGTTCACAGGATGAGAGTAGCCCACACACATCATCATAAAATCTATACGCAGTAAGAGCAAATAATAGGAAAGGCCATATACATGCAGGCCAGGACCATCAGCAGCATCATCTGCGTCAAAGCGAGGGTGAATTGGATTTGTGGCTTCGCTCTTTGTACTTTTACTTGCACAAAAGTGGATTATTGAGCATTTTAATGGCACATATGAAGTGGAGTGTGCAGCCAAGACACATCACCAATCTGAAATGGGCACTCCAGACTTCTGACTTAAATCACAACGTGTCCTTAATTTAATTGAAATGAATAATGACTGAACATTAAGTCTTCCATTAAAACTGTTTCATATGACAGGGCAGCAAAAAATGTGGAAACGTAATAGTTTTGTACTCTCTTCAGTTTCCTGATTAAATTGCTTTCCAAAGAAATGTGCTTATGCTTTTTATGTTCCTTTTTTCATGTTTGAGACTATAAATCAGCTCTCACACAGGCAGAACATGACAAAAGGTCTCAGCAGCGCAAGAAAGCAAGGCAAAAGCAGCTCATTTCCACGGCGTCAGAAAATGCTGTTTTGTCAAGGCTGCTGGTGTCTCCAGAGCATGCACAAGGTGTCCTTTTGTATTTATGCCTTACACATTGGGTTTAGGCCATAAGACGGATCCTTGATTCCCAACAGATAACATACAGATGCTTGTAAAGGAAGTCTTGGAAGGAAGTCCCTTCCACTCTGCCAAATGGACAGGAATAATCCTGTGAAGGGACATATTTTAATCCAAACCACAAACTTTTCCTAAACCTAACGCAGTAGTTTTCAATGTCAAAAGACAAGACAAACCAAAAGACAAACCAGCAAGTAAAAGTGAAAGTAAAAAGTGAGAGAAAACTATAAATGAAATGAAACAAAACTGTGTCAGCAAATAATGCTTCAAACTAAGTGCTCAAATAAGTGACTAGAGGAGTTTCAAGATGGCTGCAGACTGCCAAGACCATAGCAGAAAAGATGGACGTAGCTCACAGGTCTGAAAAGTGGAGCCTTTGGGACCTCAGTTTCCTGATGACTTTATGGGCTCAGTTGCAAGTTTCAGGTCGTACTGAATAAAACATGAACGTAATTTTGTAAATTATGGTCGTTATTAGAGTGAGAAAGCAGGATTTTATCCACTGCGTGCTCGAGCGGTGTCCTCGGTTCTGCAATCAGATCCTGCCCTCACTCATCATGTCTGGTTTGAGAATACCAAGATGGTGACAGCAGAAATGTTCAACTCAAGGCTTTACTAACCAATGAGAACACTGCAGTGACTACAGCCATCTTTCATATTGTCTATGGGCAATTCTTACCTTTTAAAAGGACTTTGTTGTTGCCTAAAGCTTGTGTGTAGTTTGGAGAAAACGGCACCGTAGGAATGAGAACGGGCTGGCTTTGTGCATGAAGGAACTGTAACGTGGGAATGGAGAAGGACACAGTTCAAACGAAACTGCTGCTGTAGCACTGACGGCTTGGACAGTGGTGTCCACATATTACCATGCTATAGAGCGTGTCTGTATGTGATTGAGTTGATGTGTAAATTTAGGCCTTAATGAGTCACAACTGCTGCAAGATTTAGACACAACCACACACTGCAGTTACATTTTTTTTTTACACACACACACACACACACACACACACAGAGGGGGTCCACTATAGTTTGGAGTACAAAAAGACTCTGCTGGTCTCATCCTCGTCCGTCGCTGTAGTGACCGAGCAGCTTTGATCCTCCTCTCCACTACGCTCTCTCGCTCTCTCGCTGTCTCTCTATGTGTCTCGCCCTCGCTCGCCCTTTCTCTCTCTTCTCAAACATAATGGATAGTGGTGAGGCAGGCTCTGCGCTTTGTTGCCATGGCAATGGCAAAGGAACTAATAACCTGGTGGAGAGCTGATAAGGCACAGAGAGACGGGACGGAGACACAATGAAACACAAAGTGGGTGGGTATTATTACGGAGAGTATGAGTATTGTGACTGCGAGTATTCATCATATGTGAAGTAAAACAACTGAAATAAAATGACCATAACTGATAAACCTGCATATAGATTACACACCACAAACCCCAGGGGCCACTAAAGCCTGACACTCACCTGGTGTCAGTTTGTTCTAATTTTATTAATAAAATAAATAATTAGTAAAATAAAATTAATAAAACTGTTTTCAGGGTGTTTTTACATAATTATGACCTCCTTGTGAGCCACTGTGTCAAAATATACTTTGGGTTTTTGTTTTTTTTTCTAAGACAAAGAAGGGAATACACAAAGCAGATAGAGGGATTATAACATGAAATTATGTCTATAGATAGGAAGCATTTAAAAAAAAGCACAATAACCAATTCACAAATGAGAAGAGAATAGTAAAACTGAGTACCTAAAAATAAGGAGATACTTTATTTATCAAACGTTATTGTGCCGCAGCAGCCAAAACATGAAAAACAACTTAGGTAATAAAATAAATCCAATATCACAAACAAAATGGTTCAGAAAGGTCAAAAATTATACTAAAGGAGCCAAATTAAATAGAAAAAAGTGAAGAGCTCAATAAATATAATACAATAAGGAGCTTAATATGTAAAATCTAACAAATAAATACAGGTATTGTGGGATGGGGTGGTAAAGATTTTCTGTCTGTCCTCATGGCAGTGGAGCTGAAACAGATGTTAGAGAAAGTGTTCAGCATAACCACAGTAATCCGGATGACCTCTGTGTCAGCTGATAGAGGAATCCAAACTGGATTCAAACATCAGCAGCAATGATGAATTCCCTCAGCGAGTAATACGGATGCATAGCTGGCGGGTCTTTATTCAGCAGGTGATGACTCACCGTGCCAAGAGTATAATGAGAAGCAAAAAAACACAATTATTTTCAAAACTTGACATGAGTTGCAAAACTAAACGTAGCCATTTCACCTTCATATAAAACACAATTAGCAACAAAGTTGATTTTATTGGGTGTTAAAGTCATTAAAATTTCAAAAAACAGCAATGGGAGCTGCTGTATCAGGCAGAATCAGCACAGTGCCAGGAAAAATAAATAATAATGACAATGATGAAAATAATAAAGAGTATATGTATATCTAATCTGGGGTAGAGTGGGAGTCTATACAGTATCTTAAACATATACAAATATGTTCAAACAATGCCAGACACTGAGAAGAAAGTCTTAAATTGTGCAAGACAGATATTTTTTGTATTGGAAAGCCAAGTTCCTTTTCCCAGCTGGTTTTAAAGCTCTCAGATGGCGAGGTTACTAGTAGCAGGTCTCATATATGTGGGAGATGAGATTAAATTGTCTTTACATGGTGATGTTTCAAGACAGACGTGAATTACTGAGTGAGATTCAGTGTGAAACTACACTTTTTTTTCTTCTTTTTTTTAAATGAGGCAGGCACATATGCTGACATTTTGGCCACAGTGGATTTTTCAAAGCATAAAACATGCATAGATCTTTTGTATCATGTGTAGGACAACTGGATGTACCACAGTCTATAATCAATGTGGTGAATAAAACCAAATTATATATTTACTTACTTGTTTTTTTACTATGAATTTGTCAGTCTACTTCTCCTACAACTAGTTTTTAGAGGAATTGGCCCGTTGGGGTGGCAAGGAGCATTACAGGCTTTAATTTTATGGTAATTTTCCACTTGTGATCACTACATTTTTATGTTTTGCAGTGAACCATGGCTAACAGGCAGAGAGGAGGAAGATTTACTGCTGCAGAAACCTCGAGGCAGAAACTTAATGCCCAAAGTGACGATGAAAATATCTGAAATATTCCACGTCTTTAAACATGTTTGTTCAGATTTAGTTTGACACAGAAGCATGGAAGTAACAAAGGATGAAAAAAAAACAGCCAGACTATAACTTCACTGTAAACATCCTCAGATATTGTGTATATATTATTTATGTATTTATTATTTATATTTATGTATATTTATATATATGTATATTTATATATACATTATACATTATACTGTATAATGTCAGTAGTATAATTACTGACATTAAAACATTTTTACATCATGTACATGTATGATAAAGACAAACATTTAAAAAAAGTATCCCTGTTTAAAATGTTTTCTGTGGCTTGTATCACAGCAGTAAAACATGTTTTTACTGCTCAGAAACTGAATTAATGACTTAAGTTGGAGATTTTTCACATAGTGCTGCTGAACACCTGAACTGAAAGAAAACGGCTGTGAACCTGCTGCACAAACATCCATTGTGAGGGTCAAGAAAGAAAGTGTGTGTGTGTGTGTGTGTGTGTGTGTGTGTGTGTGTGTGTTGGGCGGAGGTGCTGAGTGATGGATGTACTTTGAGGTGCTCCCCCCACCCTCTTCAGATGTTTTCCTGCTCTTCATTTGATGTCGATGTTCTCGGAGCACTTCCCGGTCGACGCCGCCGAAACGTTCGGTCGGCTTTGATCTTGGCTCTTCATCGCCGTGTTGAAGTTTGTGTTTGTGCACAGCGAGGAGAGTTTGAGCTCACAGACACTGCAAAAATCCTACTTAACCTCTGCTTCACACACACAAATCCCTCCACTCTGTTTCTGTGTGAAAGAACTGTCGTCAGCTCTTTACAGGAGTGAGGGTTAGTCTTTCTGTCTGCACATCTTAAAGTGTTTAAACTGTCTGGCAAACATTTGTATATGTATTAAAAAGCTGCATTCGTGTTGGTTCAGGAAACGCAGAGTTTGGTCGTGTCTCCTCAGAGATCCCTTTGTAAACAATCTCTGCCTTTCCTCTCTAAGCAAGTCCACATTTAAATATTCAACTCAGTTTAAACAAGAACAGGTTTTAGGAGTAACTATAATAACTATTATGCATGAAATTTAGACGGCCATAGTGATTGCCAGCAATATTATTAACGGGCTACATGCCACAGGCTTTTAAGGTGGTGGTAATTAACCATTACTTAAAAAGCCTTCTCTTGACCCAGCTGTCTTAGCTAATTATAGGCCGATCTCTAACCTTCCTTTTATTTCTAAAATTCTTGAAAGAGTAGTTGCAAAACAGCTGACTGGTCATCTGCAGAAGAATGGTTTATTTGAAGAGTTTCAGTCAGGCTTCAGAATTCATCACAGCACAGAAACAGCTCTAGTGAAGGTTACTAATGACCTTCTTATGGCCTCTGACAGTGGACTCATCTCTGTGCTTGTCCTGTTGGACCTCAGTGCAGCATTCGATACCGTTGACCACAATATTTTACTGCAGAGATTAGAACATACCTTGGGAATCAAAGGAAT
>VUQI01012942.1:21089-52429 GCA_015106735.1 Paratilapia polleni
ACAGAGAAATAAAAGGAATTCCTGTTTTCTCCTGAACAAATGGTAGGGATCTATCGGAAATCAAAACAATGGATTCTGTGAAGAAACCAGACACCAGTATCTCCTCTTAAAAAAAAATTATCTTCTTAGTCAGCATGTATGGGGCCAACAATAACTCATTTAAGACAACTTTAAATGTTTTCTTCTGTGTGTTATTATGCCTATTTCCTCTTCCCATTTCCCAATCCCCCCTCAAGGCAGCAAAATAAAACCACAAAAAGAAAAAAAAAAAGAAAAAAGAGTAATAGCGTTTAAGGTACAAAGTCGCCTGCTCAACATATTCACATAACACAGTAAAATATTCTCATGTAGCCTAACGAAAGTTTTACATTTATGGGCAGTAGTTTATATGTTTAAGATATATGGCTTGTTCATATTACACAGGTGTGACTATAAAAGGTTATAACATTATATTGCCTTTGGTTATTTTAAGTGTTACTGTTATCAGCATAACTTAGTGATGCTTTGAATAGGCACTGAATATTTACTGTTAAGGTGTTACGAATATGTAAAAATACTGTTTGAGTGCATGAATAAAATGGGCACCATCTTTACCAAAATTAATAACAAATCCATAAATATTTCATTGATCCCACTGAAATTCTGTTAAATTACATCGTCGTACAGACAGACATCTGTTAGATAGAAATGTCCAATGTAGGGAATGTCCTGTATTCCCTACGTAGCACAATGTTTCAGTGGTAATGTAATTATGAACACTGAATTTATCAGTCTGAATATAGCAATAAAGCACTACTGGCTAATTTTAGGTAACTCTTTTTAATGAAACTTGTGCTTGGACAATGACTGTGGATATGTTAACAGGCTACATTTACGGCTGAGTCCTGTCAAACAGAACTGTTAACTTTGCTATTAGTGGAGCTGAAATACAGAGCGGTTAGAGTTCCGTGTTTCAGGTACCTGTCAACAACCTACAGGTTTCTAACTAGCCACAAGTTAACCAAAAACGGTGCCAACTATCGACGTAGCTAGCAAGACGTTAGCTGATTGCGATCTGTTTGCACGATAAACCACGCTGCTACCATGCTAAATTGACACCAAACCACTCCTGTACCTTTACATAGTTTCTAAACTTACAATTTAAGTAGTAAACATAAGCTGTCGTTAATTTACAGCGCTAACTAAACCACAAAATAGAGGAAATGTTCGCTAGCTGGCTAGCATTATGCTACAATGACGGTAGCATAGCAAGCTCGAATGTGTACAAAAGGAAGCACACAGAGATGTGTAGTTAACCTAAAGTTGGCTAAATTACTACCAATAGCTGCGCATTTAACGGTACTTTTCAATCTGCTACTCACGCATAACTGATTTGCCCATTCTTGCATGTTTGCAGTAGTTACAATAGATGAATGAAGCTAATGCTAAAGGATAGCAGCCTGGTGCAGTGTGCCTGTCAGTGTCAGCTAGCGCCTGGCCACTTCTCTGGCTAGCAAAGCTGAGACATGACCTTCTAAGTAGGGGCTTAAGGAAGCCTTTGCCGGGGTAGATAAGCTCTTAATCTATCGGCCTAATTCAGACCTTACTCAACGAATTAGCGTACCTTCTGGCGTTAAAATTAAACTCGCCACGCAGTTAACTTAGAGAGCACAAACATCTTACCGTGACAGGCGAAGTAGGAGCTGTGATGGCCTTCGTTCCCTCCTACTTGATTTACTTCCGTCTTTCAACAAAACAACAACAGGCAGGCAACGTCAGCTTTCATTCATAGAGGGCTGTTCATAATGAGCTGAAGTACTTCAGGAACCCTATCAACGGTATGCTCTTTTCTTTTCAGCTCCAACACAACGGGGAATACTTTACATCCACATAAGGACTACATTACTAAATATTAAATGTAACCGTAAATAAATAATCAGAAACTTAATTCGGAAATAGGAATAAAGTAGCGTAATTATGTCAATAAAGTGATACTCAGTTGTCATTTTATTTGGTACCTGATAAAGTCTTAACCATTGGCTGTATAAAATATTTTAACAATCTATGGCCTAAACCCTGCAATCTGTTAGGTGTCTTTAATATTGTGCCAGTGTATTGTGTATCAGTTTATACTGTGTTGAGACTGAGCAAACACTAGAAGGGTTTAAAGCCCCTAAAAGGAACATTGGTAAGTTACAACAAAAATTTAATACAATAACCTCAACATTATACAACATTAGGATCTATTATTGTATAAGACTATGTAGGGTTTAGCTTAATTATTTTACCAAAATAAATATGAATATACAGTAAATAGCAATAAAAATTGTAATCTTTCAAGCACAATGTGAAGAGAAGCAACTGCAGCATTTTATCTTTGCACGAACTCCAGTTTTGCTGAAATTTTGAACTTCAGAAAGCAAAATATGCACGATAGCCAGATTTATTAGCGTCTTACTTATCTTACAAGTTATTTATGCTTGAAGTACAAAAACATAGTAAGTCACACTACACATGAAGGATAACAGAAGCACATTTTAACTTTTCTCTGACAGGAACAGTAGGACTTCCAGTAAATCCAAATCCAGTCACTGCTGTGACAAAAGCTATACACGACAAACTGAGCAAACTTCAGAACAAAATATTTATTACAAGAACAACTTGACAGCATTTTCAGATTAAAAATAAAAGTGAAACGTTGCAGTATTGCTATTTCATACACACAAATTCCACAATGTCAAGCAATCTGTACATTTAACTGAAGTTTTAGTGAAAATGACATCAGATCACAAACATTCAGATTTTGCTGATCGGGGATATGGAGGAATAAGAGTTTCTTAAAATTTGCAAGGTCATGTAGGTAGAAAGAGTGAATTAGGACAATCAATCATTTTAAGACTGATGCTTCCATGTCTGTAGAAGTCACAGTTCAGTTAGCCTATACATTTCAAATACCAGTGAATTTGAATTCAAATGTCTTCAAACAAGGCAAAACAAATGTAAAATTAAAACAATTAGAATACATGTAATAATCTGTTTATACAAGCTAAACTGATAACCAGCTACATATTCGATCAATGTAGCTTTAACAATACTGATACATCATAAATCATTTGTAGCAGTGAGGAGTCAGCATATAATAAAATGACTGTATTTTTAAAAGATGGGAAACAATATATATATCTTCAGTTTGCTTTCAAATCACTCTAGTTTTTAACTGGCAACATTTCCAAGGGATTCTGTCTGTCTGTTGTCTCATTTGAATTTCCCTCACTCACTTACAGATTTGGGAAACAGATATCACTTGAGCCCACTGAAAGTTCATTTCATAAATAAATAAATTAGACCAACACCACTCCCCTCTTTACTCCAAATCTGTACATATTCCCATACAGTATGTACACAAACATATACACACTCTGTTTCCAGCCCATTCACTGTTAGTGTCCAGCATAAAACAATTGTATTAAAATTTTTTTCTTTGTACCTCCACAATCTGTGGGAAATATTCATCAAAATGAATACAAAATTTTAAAGATAAATGGCCACCAGTTTCTCTTCACTCAAAGCCAGAGGTTTTGAGATTGAATGATTTCCGCAGGGCACTAAACCGGACAATACTATTCAAATTTTACAGTAATGTAAGCTCTGTAGCTGGAGTCTGGACTGTCAAACTGATGACAACTGTGCAAGAGCTTCACAAATATCCAGTTACAGTTTCCATTATTCATGCGCACATGCAGACACTCAGTTTAAAGCCAGTCAGTCTTCATCCATCAAACCCCACCATGTCATACCCTTATTATTGGCTCTAATCAGCACCAGGACATATCAGTATCATATCAAGAAAACATCTTATACTACATTTCTTTCTTTTGCCCCTAGATGTCACCATAAATTGTGCCATATTATTGAAATCCATCTGTTAAATAGGTTATCTTGTATTTTTTTGTTTCAAAACCACCAATGGAATTCAGAGGAAATGCATTATATATCTCTTTCATTAATCGTACATCCACGTCAAGTATAATTTATAAATTAAACTGGCTGGCAATGCTTTTTTTTTCTTCACATTCAGACCCAAACTGTCCAATTATTATAAATAGTTAAAGATGGCAATGCAGAGTTAACAAATAGATTTTAGTAATGTTAAGCAAAAACATTAAAAAAAAATAAAATAAAATTAACCTGTGAATAAATTTTAAGGCAAAGGGAATTTTCAAGGCATTTTCGACACCAGTATTGCATAGCTAAGGCTGCACAGACCTGAATACAGTGAATATGTACATTAAACTGTATATTCCATGCCTCATCTTTACAAAATACCCACTCTCAACATGTATTTACACATTCATTCTCCTAACCGTGGGACTTCTGCACACACACACACACACACACACATATATATATATATATATATATATATATATTTAGCATTTAAGTCCAGAGTACAGTTTGGTCAGAAGAAGAGCTCAAGATTTCTAATTTCAGTGACAATGATACAAAGTAATATAACCTTCACCCCGTTCCTCATATTTTTACACTCAATGCATTTAAACTTTAAACTTTAAACATTTTACTGCATTAAACATAATCTTAAAAACCGGTAAGACACTAAGTATTCAAACAAAAAGCATCTATCTTGTCTATAACAGCTGATTATGAAAAGCTGACATAGTTAAATAATAACACTGAACAACTGTACAGAAATTGGTAGTGCGTGCAATGTTCATAAAGTCAGAAGAATGATGGGTGTACCTTTTTCTATGTTACTGATTAGTGTTACTATTGTAATGTGAGTATACTGAGTCATATATGAAGACCACTAATGTGGACAGAATGAAAACATCACAGTCATCATGCCAGTATTTTGACTATCAAGGCAAGCAGAGATGCTATGGCAAACCACAAGAGGGAGCCAATCCACATGACTAAGGGTGTAGCGTTTACATTGATTCTAGAGTTGCAGCTTTAATTCCCTGGCACTTTACCATGCCCCTTGGTGGGGCACATGGCAACACATATGGTCTCTCTTCCTATCTCTGTGTATCAACTGTGAGAATTTCACTAGTGACTTGTAAAAAAAAAAAAAGGAAAGACTATGATTGGCAAAAGCATCCCCATGCACACATTAAAATTACAGTAATATAAAGACCATTCCTTTGGTAATAAATAATTTGGCTTGAGTGCAAAAAAAGCAATGTGGACCCCTGTAGTTATTCAGGGGAGAAACGAAATGAAAAAAGGGAGTGTTTGACATGCAGTGAAAACAGTCCGTAGCCCAAGTTTATGTTTTTTTTTTTTTTCTTTCTTTCTTTTTTTGTTGTTTTTTTACACACAGTAGTTAAAGTTCATTACAACGACCCTCTGTGTCATACCCACAGTTTCATTTTGTGCTACATCCAAGCTTCAGTGTCCACACTGCCTGTCTGTGCAGGATATGAGCAATCTTTGTTGCCCATGGCTGGGGAACGAGGATGAGGATGGATCATATCAGTGAAGGCCTGGTGCAGGCCCTTGCATGTGGCTTGACGACCAGTAGGATGGGAGCTTTGAGGAGACAGTGGTGGGGTGTGGCAGGGGGAAAGAGTGTTGTGAGCCTGCAAATCTCTGTAGCTGACCGGGGTGGGTATACGTGAGGGGCCGTTTTCTGGCCTGTTGTCAGTGCGAGGCCTGAACCGGGCTCCCAGTTTGTGCTTAGAGATCGGGTCAACCCTGTTTACTTTCTTTGGCCCTTTATTAGTCTCCAGCATTTCTCCATCTGTGTCCCCGTTAGTCAAGGGTAAAGTTGGCGGAGGGGACTCAGAGCGGGATTCGCTCAAGCTCAAGCACATGGAAGAATTTTCACTTGAGGAATCCTGGAAGGAGCAGTCCTCAGAAAGGGGAATGGGCAGAGATGATGGACAATCCTCACGGGGTGGAAGATCAACACTCCTGTCATCATTTTCCATGTCATAAGGTAAGTTTGGCTGGTGATTCTCCAGTGGAACATCTCCTTCAGGCTGTGTGCTCCAGCCAAGAGGACCGTGTTGACCTATCATCCCCCCTTCAGGAGGAGAACCTCCATGTTCTCCATTCATATTCCTACATTGGAAAGCGGGTTGTGAGGAAATGTCATTCATCAAACTGTCTGACTCTGTGTCTCGAAGGCCAGGCAGGGAAGATGGGATTTCTCTATCCTCCATGGAGCTGGAAATGGCTGGGAGCTTCTTGAGACTGCCTCCACAATCCCCCCAGTGTTCAGGCTCTCCTTGACCAAAGTTGTGTGGTCCCCCAAAATTGTGTCCAGAAAGTAAATTTAAGGGGTCCTCCAGTGGGAAGTGACGGGGGTTAGTTCTCTTGGATTCCCTGAGGTCAGGAAGAGTTCCTATCTTGGTCCCCACATTCAGGGAGGAGGTGGATGAGTTAGAAGAGGAATAGGCAGAGTCAGTGACATTAGGATCAATGAGTACTGCCGAAGAATGTGTCCCAGCTCGCTGCAGGGTCAGTCCACCTGGAGTTTTTCTAGATGCTCCTCTAGCCTGCTGTGTATTGGCAAGATACTCGGCCTCAAAGCTGCGATAAAGATCCTGCTCCCTCTGGGGGTCTAACGCTGGCAGCATCTGGAAGGCAAAGCCCAGTCCTTCCTCCTCCTCTGGTCTGGAAGGCTCCTCGCATTCCAGACCAGACGCGTTCTTATGGTGGCCTCTCCCAGCAGAGCGGGAACCCTGTGAGGTCCGAGAGGAGCGGTTGGCGTGATGAGAGCTGCGAGGAGATGAGTGTGGTGAACGTCGTCCCCCTGATGTGACAGGTGGCAGTAATCTGCCTTTTCCTATGGAGGGTGAGCGAGGGGCAGGAGGTCTGGGAGTAGTTACAGTCTTCTTGCTGGGACTGCTGCTATTGTTGCTCTGGACCCCTTTAACAGGCGAGTTAGAGCATGAGGATGACTGTCTTTTGGAGAACCCAGCACCCACTTTGGGAAAGGATGGAGGAACTTGTTTGACCCGAAGGTCTTCTCGCCTCTCTGAAGGTGGGGGCTGAGGGTCTCTGTAGGAGAGAGCAGGTCCAGGGCTGGCATCACTGGACCGAGTACGGCTGGTTAACTTACTCTGACTGTGGGACCGTGGACCAAGAAGCCTCCTCGGGCCCTCATTTCCAAGAGAGCGGCCCCTCTCTGTGCGAGGTGTCCGTGCTCCTTCTGAGGAATCTTGAGGTGGGTTGGGTTTGAGTATTGGAGTGAGTGCAGAACGTTCCCGTGACTGGCTGCGTGCACGGACCATTGAGGGACGCAGGGATGGGGTCTGATTTACGGCTACAGGCCTCTCTATCATATGTTTCCCCTCCTTACGATTGACAAGCAGCACTACTTCTTCACCAGAGCGCCGTGAAGTACCTCCAAGAGTCTGCCGTCCCCCTCCTCCTCCTCCTCCTCCTCCTCCTCCCTTAGAGGAGGCTGTAGAGGAGTCACTGTCACCGGACAGACGTCTTGTCACTGGCATAATTGTCTCCTTGTTCCTACAGTATAAGTAAGAAACAGATTCATTTATATTTATAATAACACTACACACTTAAAAGTAATATTTTCTTTCTCAGTTTGCACTCATTCCACAGATTAGTCCACAGGTGGTACAGAAGAAACATGTAGCCTCTGACACAGCCCTCAAGACACTCACAAATTTAGGGTATTACTATCTTCCTTCATACCATGATGTGAAACGTAATGTGTAATATGCAAGGATTTGTGAGTATTTCCAACCTGCCACTGGTGCACGCAGACAGAGTCTGACCTAAGGCTCATGTGTTTCTTGGAACAGTGGGCAGTGACAGCCAGAGGGATTACAGCAAAGATGAGAACAAGTGGGGGCAGGATTAGAGGCCTCATAGATTTTCTAGCCCAACACACACCACTGCACTTTCTCAACCACAACCCACTCCACTGTCACGCACCAGCAGAACCATCAGGTTTAACTGTATAATCAGCTCATAGTTCACATTACGGGAAGGAGAAACCTAGATAGATTTAAGGAGTACCAATCAACAGAGTGCATACCCTTGGATATTTAAAGACCTAGCAGAGGCTAGGTTATTTGTTTAATGGAAGATTTCAGGTGTTCTTACATTTTCTATATATATAGGTAAACTACAGCACTTGGTCTGTTTCTTAACTAATATTGATAAAGTGTTTTTTCCTGTTTTACTAAGTGTAACTTGACTTTTTACTTAAAAACTAAAGCAGCACGAGAAGAAAGTTGATATTTTATTTTTAATGATGAATTAAAATGACTGTCAGGCAATTTCAGCTTGACAGCACGCTGCAGTCCTTTGTTTTTAGTTTTTAGTTTAGTTTGATTTAGAGAGACTTTAGGGGACGTCACACTGGACTTCTGTAGTTATCCTCAGAAATTTAATTTGTATATTTTAAGGCATAGCAATTTGTCTGCATGGAGCCCACCTGTTGACCTACTTCCCCACTTAGCTGAACAGTTGTCTAGGGATAGTTGTCAGATTAGTCTTTATCTTTGAAAGTGGATGCCCCACCCACACATGGTTAATTGGAATGAGCTGTTGCCTTGACGTCTGGTCTGAGCTATCGCTCATCACAGAAATGAGCCGCATATTGGCTTACAGCCAAAGTAAACCACCATTCAGCTTCTAATTGTGTTAAACAAAGGCGCCTCCACACTCTGACATATTCAAAGCTATGTGAAGCATTTTGCCAGCTTCATGAAATGCATTAGAAGATCTTATTTGATCTATTGTCTTTATATCCCTATAGTAAAAGCCATGGATAAAGATCTCAATATTACTACCACTTCTCTGAACGGCCACTTCAGAAGCGTATCAGCCTGATTTGTGGTTATATTTGACACTGACTTTACACTCATTCTGACCATCTGTTTACCACGGTAAGTGAAAAAAGGCTTGTGCAACAGTTCTTTCAGTATCCAAGCCATGATAGATGATTAAAAACCTAATTAGTAAAATGAAAGTGAACAGAGAAGTCATGAGGAGAGCTGATTAAACATGATAATCTCTACCTTGTAGCCACAAGGAGGTGCTGTAGGGTGGCTGTGTGTTATGGATTTATCTGGGCAATGTCACCTGAGATTAGATAAATCTGCTCGGGTCTAATCTGGGGCTTTCTGGTATATTTGTTGGGTATATGGCACTCTGTGTGTGTGTGTGTGTGTGTGTGTGTGTGTGTGTGTGTTTCTGTGTGTGTGGTGCCTGGCTGCCTGTCAACAGGCACAAGAGCACAAGCCATAAAACTGAGTGTGCCCTCCCAGGCTACCTATGAGAGATTAATTTCTAATCATGGTATCACACTTACCCACACACATTTCCCTATACACTTGTGTAGACACTTTCACTCACCTGAGAGGATTAAAGTGGCGGGGTTCTGAGCGGTCTCGTGGCGGCCTTGGGAGAAGAGTACGTGCTGCACCAGAGTCAAGCTCCGAAGAGTTCTGAGATCGTCCTGGCCGTGCAGAGGGAGAAGAAGAGGCACACGGAGCAGAGAGGGGCTCCAGGGACCGCCTATCAGGAGGTTTGTAGGGTGCAATGCCATCATTTCTCCAGTGTGGACCTGGGCTGGTGGAGCGGGAGGAGTGAGCACTCGAGGACTTGCTCTGGGCTCCCTGACCTTGGCCACTAGCTTTAGCCTGGTGGTAGCGGTGGGCTGTGGAGACAGATTGTCAACAAGTGGTTTAGAAAGATTACTAACCAATACTGGCAGATAGCCCGTACAAGGATAAAAGACATTAAGTAAATGGACTGGTACTTATATAGCGCTTTTCTACTCAGTTTCTGTGTACTCAAAGCGCTTTACACTACAGGCCACATTCACCCAGTCACACATACATTCATACAGCACTTTTATCTACACTTAAGTGCTTACTAACATTCACACACACTCACACTCCGATGAATGCATCGGGAGCAACGTGGGGTTCAGTATCTTGCCCAAGGATACTTCGGCATGCAGACTAGGGGAGCCAGGAATCGAACCACTGACCTTCCGATTAGTAGACGACTCGCTCTACCTCCTGAGCCACAGCCGCCCGTGGTCAAGAAATACACCACAGCTAACAACTATGGCATCTAGCTCTTTAACAGTAGATAAATTATAGCTGCTGCTTCCCACAGAGATGGACTCACTAGTCAAACAAGCCAATCAGAATGATTTATCATTTAAAACACTTATAAAGCACAGATGACCTTTTCCCATAACAACTTATTGCTGTATTATCCTCAGCATGGCCTCTTATAGATATAACACTGGTCATCCCCTGACACTTCAGCAGCAGTTTGGATCACGATGTGTGCTCTCACTGGTCAAAGTTATAGGCATGATTACTGTCCTGCTAATCAAAGTAGCAAAAAAGCTGAGATGAGTTGCTATACAGACATGTTGTTGGATCAGGTAGCAGTAGAGTAATTAAAAGTCAGAGTGACTCAGGGTTTGGTATGACACAGACTGATTGTTGATGGGTGATATAACTATTCAAAATTAGTCACAAACTAATTCAAACAGCAAAAATCTGATATGTGCAATGACAAAATTTAGAATTTCATATATTATAGTTTGATGTCCACAGGGACTAGATGACAAATACAATTATTCGGTGCTGCTGACCTCCACAATGCCTGCCCTAAGTCTGAACAAAGTACATCAGATGTGAATCATTTGCTTATAATGTTTAATGTCTCATGAGTTATGTAACACTCAGCCACAACAATAAAGATGTTTTGTAAGGGCCTGCTGGAGAACAGGAAATGACCTCACCAAAAGCAGCACAACGACACGGGTCATGCTTGTCCAAATAGTGCTCTAATGTGTCCCAGCCTCCTCCAACACGTACCATCACATGGGTACGAAGGACCTGAAGGGGGAAAACAGAAAAAAAAAAAGACTTCAATATACAAAGAAAAATGAACATATACATTGATACATAAAAATGGGTAAACCTTTTAATATACTGCATCCCCACACACGGGTAAACAGATTCCACAAACAGGGCAGCCTGCTGAAGGCTGCCTAGCTGGCCCTCAGTATTACACAACCTTTAGATGCACCCCAGCATGTGCCCTGTCTCTCCTTTCCCCACAACTCCTCTTTCTCCCACATAACCCCCAGCTGCTGCCATTATGAAGGCTGTTCATTGCTATGCCAACCCACAATTAAACAGAGTAAGGTAGCATAATAAAGAGCCAAAGTGTGCTGTGAAAGGCACTGTTTTTTTTTTTGCCCTCTCTCTCATGCCTCTCAGCTGGCTTCCCCATGTTTTCAGGGAGTAGCAGGGTGAATTTGCATGGAAATAACTCACCCCTGCTGTCCCCTCTGCTGAAATTTCAGTTATCAGGGAGAGAGGCAGAGAGAAGAGGGGGCCGAGATAGCCATAACAGAGGGGGGTCGGTGGATATGTCACTTCCTACTCTCCTCTTTTCTTTGAGGCGCACACTTCCATAGGATGAGACCAAAGAGTCTCACTCCCTCCAGGCAGAAGCTGCCTTCACTGAGGCAGCACACTTTGGTTGATGTGACAGCTCTGTGGATGCAGCCCCATACCTTGGGTTGTGTAACACAGTCTGCCAGCCACATGTTTTGAAGGCTATAACTCTGTCTCTGAGGGCACAGAGGACAAAGCCATAATGGCAAATTTGTGTGGGCTGGCACAGAGTTTATTTCCACCAAATCACATGTTGCACAGCATCTCATCTCCATGACCCTGACTCCGGTCAAAGAGAGGGCACAGACATGGCATATGCACCAAAGTCTGACGCCACCTTCTCTCCAATACAATCCCTGCCAATCCACTGCAAGTCTTTTCATCGGCCTTGCTCCACTACTACACCAAATCCGTAAAAACAGCTGATCTGCTTATCTCTATCAGACGTGGAACTATAAACTGCTTACTCTCCAATGCTTGGGCCTTATGTCAGTAACAGGTTTATGATGTGATGCTGTGATGCTGCATGGCCATCACGAGCCAGCAGTGAAAATCGGGGCTGCACAATGTTCTTAAAATATCATCATATTCATCACTGCAGTATTAACATGTACAATAAAAACAACAAAAAGCTAAAAGGTTGAAAAAAAGAGAGGAACGGACTGTCCTTGGCATTTCAGCAGACTAACATTCTGACTTTGTCTTAATTTACAGTACAGTATTATATATTCTCTCTCTTTTTCTGTTACTTATTACTTTCTCTGTCTAGGTTTTTCCTGCATAGAGAAATTTTTGTCCCCCCAAAAAGCCTTTAGCCAAAGCTAAAAGACAATTACCAGCACTGATTTTTACCACTTTTTAAACTGGGGGTTCATTGACTTAAGCATAAAACACATTCTTGTTTGTCAAATTGAGAAAAAAAGTCTTGTGAAAAAAAGTTTTCGCAGGACTGTATGTAGTCCTGTGTACTAAGTGCACCCTGTGATTCAATGACTTGTAGAACCACCTTTAGCAGCAATAACTGGAAGCAGTTGTCTTCTGTATGACTTTATCAGTCTCTCACATCGTTGTAGAGGAATTTTGGCCCACTTTTCTTTACAACGTTGATTCAGTTTATTGAGGTTTGCGGGCATTTGTTTATGCACAGCTCTCTTCCCGCCACAGCATTTCAATCAGGCTGAGGTCTGGACTTTGACTGGGCCATTGCAACACCTTGATTATTTTCTTTTTCAGCCACTCTTGTAGATTTGTTGGTGTGCTTGGGATCATTGTCCTGTTGAATGACCTAATTTGGGCCAAACTTTAGCTGTCAGACAGATGGCCTCACATTTGAATCTACAATATTTTGGTATACAGAGGAGTTCATGGTCGACACAATGACTGCAAGGTACCCAGGTCCTGTGGCTAAATACATTAAATGCATTTACACTTCTAAATTATAATAAATGCATTCATTGTTGTTTTTATCTGAATAGTGGACTAGTTCTCATGATGGTACCAGATATCATGAAGCCTCATATGTAAATTTCAATTTGCACTGCAGTAAAACGACTATTAGGGGAATTACCAGTGGTCTTAAAATGCTAATTGTGTTGTAATAATTTCCAGACTCTGAGCGCAGTAAATTCACTGTAGTCTTCTAACAACAGAAAAATACTGTATGTTTAGGATGATCATGTGTCATGTGAGATGCTGAAACATGAGAAAGCATTTACAGAAATTATACAAAGTAGTATGCATATTACACACTGGCAAAAACACTGTTAATATAAAACAACCTTCTTATCTTTGGATGTAAATTTAAAGCAAAATCAGGAATTAAATTATCAAATTTAAGGTATAAACACAGATTAAATCTTCATGTGTTTCTTTTCATTTTACCTCTCTTGTTTCCGTATCCAGGAAGGTTATTATGCATTTCCCATTTAGAAAATAACACTGCAGAACTACTGGGGAGCCTGTTGAGGCTGAATAAATGTTTAGGGACCATGTTCCACTTTAGAGCAGTGCTCAGCTGCTAGATTTCCCAACTACTGAAGGGGTGTCACCAGTACAGAGACCCAATCCCTGTTTCTATGGCAACAGTGAACAGAGAGACTTCTTGTCATCATTGCAGGGGCGTGATAAACCAATGTCTTCTTAAATCATGCTGGTGACTTAAAAAAATCGAGCTCATGCTTCATTTCATCTGTTGTGAATGGATTGCCTCCCACTAGGGAGCAACCTCCCTCAAGGACAAAGATGCTTTATTGAGCCCCCCCCCCCCAGTTCATATGGCTCGGTTGCTCACTCGCTTTTATCTGCTGTTTTCAGCCCGAGATCCTTCTCACAGCCTTGGCAGCTGAATAGGGGTTTGTTGGCTTTCAAGGCGACTGCCCGTTTCCTCCCATCAGAAGAACAAGGGAAGCGTGTTGGGTACACTTGTAGCTGCTTGAGCATATGCGTAATCACTGTCATCCCTAGCTAGGCATCAGGGGAAGGCGGAGCAGCATGAAGAGAGCCAATCTGACAAGCGAAAGGCTCAGAGCACACCCATGAACACCCACAAAGCCAAACTCAAATGTTACTTTAGATGGCTGCTTCAGTAGGCAAACACATATTTACACTGATTACACTGCTTATAAACACATCACACAACATCTCAGGGACTGTATGGAAATTATGAGATGTAAAGTGGAGGTCAGTAAAGGGGTAGGTTACTGTATGTATTTTTATCTATTCTGAAGAGAGGGAGGTCTAATATTTTGGGAGAGCAGTGAAGTTTTTAACAAATACTCACAATCAATGGTTGTACTGTACTCAGTGGGGAACAGAAGTATGTAGAGGACAACAATTCTGTTTTCATTTCAGGGCATGAGTTAGTGCAAACAAGCTACAAGGAGCTAAGTCATGGCTGTTTTCAGAAACATAAAATTTAATAGCTCCAACATAGTGATTACATTTATATCTACCAGTAACACCTTCCTCTTTCACTTTTGTCAATATCTATAGATAATTTTTTTGTACAGTGTTGAATTTGTCATATAAAATTACACTACATTAGTTACTTAAACCAGGGGTACCCCAGGGAATACTCATGCTGTAGACAAGGGGTACTATTACAGATTAGCTCAACTAATCTGAAAAAAACTGCAGTTCCCCTAGTGGCCACTTGAGGCTGCCTCCAAAAGGGAATTAATCTCCATAGACTCCCCTGTTAAAATCTACTGATTTATAGCATTAAAATCATATTTACAGTCTGACACAAAATTAGTTTTTGGCCTCTATGGCCATTGGTGTCTACTAGGCCCAGTTATCACCACTGTGAGTGTACTGTTAGTGCCTTCTGGGACATGTTAAAATTAATGTTAATATTTAACATTAATTTTTAATGTTAATCTGGTTAATATTATGGATTGCTGTGTTGTACAGACCATCCAAGAAGTTTGACCTCCAGTTTTGGTGACTGAAATTTTAGTATTTCATTAGTCTGTTACCTTAGGACCAATTAGCAGATTTGTGTGTGTTGCACCCGCACAGTTTATGGATACAGCTAATGACAAAAAAAGTCAAAGTGGGTGATGTGGCTACTTTCATCTGTTTTACTATCTATGGTTTGTATGCACACCCTGTCTTCTCCTGGCATTCCTTCTTGTGCACCTGTTTTGGATTACCTTTTTGGACCTTGTCGATTTTTGGATTCTTTGTCAGTGAATAAATTAGTTGCTTTTTGCTTCCACATCCTGCCCTTGGGTCCTTTTCCCAGTGAAATCCTGACATGTGGATGAATGGTTGAAAGACTAAGCCAACAGTTATACAGCTTACCATAACTGATGGTTATGGTAAGCTGAATGTAATCACAAAGAGTAAAATGGTAAGATGTAAATAGTCCAGATCCATTTATAAATAAGTTCAAATGAACGCATTTGAACAAGAGAAGCGTTTCTGATAAATAGGTTCTTGGGTTCATCTAACAGGACTGTAGGGGGATGAAAAAGGTTGGAAATTACTGGTCTATATTATAACTCAGGTTAGGTGTTTCATTTTGTAACTTTTTTTTTTTTTTGAAAAATGTCATTTTTACAAATAAATGTAAAAATATGTCTAAAAAATAATTGCTAGAAAATGAATTATTACTTTCATGTGTCCATAAATCTGGAAATGGTCAGTTCCATGCAAATATGAAAATATACCCAGAAACACCCACACCTTACTCACCCATGTTCCAGGAATGGGCGGGAACATGGCTGATGCCGTCCATCCTCTGTATAAAAGAAAAAAAAATACTGCCCTCCATCTGTCTTCTGTGTCAAACTGAGCCCTGGAGCTGTTTTATGGATCTCTTGAATGTTGGTGCAAACTAGGAACAAATGGGTGAGGGAGGTGTAGGTATATGCGGCTGTTTCTGGGTGTGTATTCATGCTGGCAGCAATCACACACACTGTCACAGTGATTTACAAATGCACAGATTGGTGGAAATTGTAAATCACTGGGTTGAATCAGATCAACCTTGTGAAATTTATTACATTTCACAATATAAGTTGATGGTGTTGCATTTTTTGTAGGCCAAGGCGAGTGCCCACAGAGCACACTGACAACACTGAAGAGGGTCTTGTTGTTTTTTTGTTGTTTAGCTTCAGGTGAAATACTCAAGATTCAACCCATTTCTAAATAACAAGGCTCAATTTCCCAGACATGGGAAACTGAGCCTCCCAGACTAAAAACATTTTTTCAGTGAAGATCTTCATTGATTTTTCCTTTTGGTCTAGGACTAGGCTTAATCCATATCTGGGAAACTGTCTGCAAGTCTCACAGTCTCTTGCAGTTACACCTTCTAAATTCAGTACCATTACACATTTGGAGGCTGTTTTTTTAATGTATAACTCATTAGACAAGGAAGGTTGTGCCAAGCATTTCATCATGTTTCATTATGTATTACATCTCCTAGCGTGGGCCAAGCGGTGCTGCTAAAACTGGAAGAAAAGAAAAAAAAATCCTGGCATTACTGACAGTCAGGCAAGCCTACAGCAAACCCGGAAAGCCATCCAAAGAGTCCATTATCTCGCTGTGGTACATGTTAAGTAAGTGACACCAAATCAATCTTTGGTATCAGCCGACCTTGCTGCACTGTCCTCTGGGGCCTGGTATGGGTTCAGTGGCAGCTTTTGAACTGAAAATGAGACCAACAGTCCAGCAGAAACAGGCTATAGCCAAGATAAGGAAAACTCAGGAAATGACCTAAACCTCTATTTGTGTCTCGATGGAAAAAGTACAGTCCTGGGAGTGGGCCAGTCCATAAACGCTCACATAAGAGAGGGAGAAATCATAACACTGTTACAGTATAATTCACTGAGTTTAATTCAGCCAAACAGCTGAGCAATTTCTGTTGATACATTACCTTGGTCTTCATGGAACAACAAATGATACCATATGCCAGCACCATATGGTTCCATGCAATTACTGTATGCCTGCTGTGCTATGTGCCAAATATATACAGACAGGTGACAAATTAAAGGAAAAACCAATAAGCGTCTTAGTAAGGTGTTGAACCACCACATGCTGCAAGAACAGCTTCAGTTCACCATGGCATTAATTCTCCAAATCTGTGGAACTCTACAGGAGAAACAGAACACCATTCTTCAAAAAGACATGTCCTCATTGGTGCTTTGATGATGGTGCTGTCTTGCCCTACCCAGCATAACAGAGCCACTAGATCCCCTAACATTAGGGGTCCAGGGTTCAGGTTCTTCTTTTAATCTGTACAGTATATAGGCACAATGTCAGCTAAACATGTGCACAACTGATTGAAAACTGCAGAAATACAGAAAAGGCAGAAACAAATACAAAAAAAAAAACCAAACAAACATTGTTTTGAAAACAGACAGCCTTCCTGCAGCTTACCCCTAAATGTTATAAGCCCCTCCCACCAACAGGGGCGCATACAAGTGCTGACTTTTGGTTTCACACAGAAATCCAATTATCCCATGAGAAACTCCAATGCTTAACCCATTTAACTACTGCACCGTATTCCTTTAACAGACTTCCATTTTCAAAGACTATGCACCCCATCTGATCTGAAAGAAAGACCTGTTCTTAGCCAAAGTCTCCTGTCCTGGGCTAGCTTTTCTAATGCCTGAAAACAGAATTCAGAAGAGGTGCAGGAGCCTAATTACCTCTCAGACCATTTGAATTTCAAAATGCTGAAATTTCAATGCAGATCTTTGTCTACTGACACCAAACACATGCCACCTTACCCAGCTTTTAAGACCTTAAAGCAATCAGCATAATTCAGGTGCATCACTGCTCATACTTTATTTTTGTTTGTGGTTTGGTAGTTTGGGCTGTCCCTTACGTCAATCATTTGATTTTGTGAAAGTAATTTCTTAAGTTTTCCTGTCTCAGATACTCAGATACAACAAAGTGAGGGTTCCAGAAATATGAGGCCTTAGAAAATCATGTTACCACCTTAACTAGATGTAAAACTGCAAGTGGGAACAGCAGAAATGAGGATAATGCTACAGGAGTATAGGAACACTGCACTTGAGCATAGTCATGTAAATTTTTGTCATCATGGTAGTTTTACTTTGCTTGGTTGTGTTTATAATATATCTTATTATAATAAACCACATATCTGTCTATCTGTTTCCTTATTTGTTTGTCGGCGAGCTCTGCCTACACGATCAGGATTTCAGCAACCAAACTTAGCACAAAGGTACATCTTAGCCCCCTGAAGGTTCTTAGCTTTATCAGATATGACATCATCTAGTTGTGTAGTAACCACCTATCAATGGGCTAAAAATACCCATTTTTAGCCTTTATAAAAGCAACTTATTTTAATTTCATGACAGTAACATGTAATTTATACCTACAAAGCTTGAATATCTTGAATATCTATCTATCTATCTATCTAAATATATATATATATATATATATATATACATACAATATTTTATGACACAGTCACATTGCCAGGCAACCACCTAACAACGGACTAAAATTACATTTACAGAGAGTGGGACCTGAGCATTGCAGGGGACCCACACAAATGGGCTGATTTCTATATTTCATTAAGATTTTGTCAGTGTGATTAAATATATCAGTTTGCCAATAGCACAATCAGACAGGGAATGTACTAGTATAATTATATTTGAATTAAAAATCACGTCTAACATCATTAAATCAATGTAAAAAAATCGAGTTGCAATTCATTAGCTTTGGCTTTTAAAATCTGTTATTGCAATCCACGGGTGCTGTGTTTGACAGTCAAAGCTGCAATCGGGACGTTTTTTTACATTCTCACTGCAAAAACAATAATGTAGGTATTATCACCTGACATGGTCTGTACCTTTATCTGTAAGGATAAAATGAAAGATATGTATCACAATGATAGATCAGATATGTGATGTCAGGGTTATCTTGGTAAAGGCTTACTCTGATGAAGATCAGTGCACTGGAGTCTCCCACTTTGTACTTCCCCTCCGACACCTTGATCATAGGAAACTGAGCTGGACAGGAACACTGGCCCAGAATCTCACGTACCTGTAGAGAACAAAAGCAAAGCATTTTTTTAGATTGTATTTTTTGGGCATTTTAGCCTTTATTCAACAGGACAGTAGACAGGAAAGTAGGGAGCAAAATGGTCCGAGGCAGACTCGGACCCAAACCCCTGCAGCAAGGACTCTAGCCTTCAGTATATGGGTCGCCAGCTCAACCAGGTGAGCTATAGTGACAAAAACAAAGCATTTTTAACATTCAGATGACCCTAATATAATGCGCATAGTTAAGAGGAAGCTGATAATGATCCCTTCCTGTTTCTCAACATGACATCATGATTAGTCACATATTTGCAACCACGAACAAAGCGCTGCTGGATCTCAGTGTTACGTGTCAATCACACAATGAGTCTCTTTTATGGTGTGAGAAATAGTCTTGGCTTCCTAAGTATATGAGGGTGTTGGAGTATGTGTGTGTCATCTTCCTGCCAAAATATTCTCTCCAAGCCCCCACTGGGTGATAAAGCACCGCGCCCTGCCATCTTACCACATTAAAGGCCCTTTCTCACCTCATCTCTTCAGAGTATTTGGTCATTAAGTTCACCACTAAATATCACAAAAAACACAAAGTACATATCTGGACATGCTAACGAATACTCTCCCTCTCTGGCTTTCTTGGCTTTTTACATGACCGTGTTTGTGCTTATGACATCATCAACTGGAGAGAAGAAAGAGCACAGAAACCAGACTAGTGGCGATGATGTCAGCAGGCCTGTGCTGCCAGCTGGGTTTAGAATTGAGAGAGTCAGAGCCGGTGCCCTTACTGTGGTTAAGGGTGCTTATTAGGCAAGTGGAGTCAGACACAACTGCAGGGTGGAGTGAGATTGCTCGCTTTGTTGCATAGGCCTGTGCTTTCGCTGGATTGGACAACTTTGATGTTTTTCTTGGCGTCTCTCTCAGACAAAGGCGTGTGCACACTTGTCGACCAGCAGGGAGAGAAAGTAAAGCTGCAAAGTGGACTGAGGAAAGCACAGGAAGAGAAGGCTGAATAACTGCTTCATAACTGTGTGTGCAAGTGCAGCAGTAAAGAAGGGCAGGGGGGTATTTTTGTTGATATTAAAGTGATCAAATGATACATGGGAGGGAAATATCAGGTTGTAAGCTTCTGCCCTTTAGCTGTTTGCTGCACCTTTCATGCTGTACACAGGGCTCAAGGGATATAGCTTGTTTGAGTGTGTGTGCTCTACCTACCGCACACATAATGGTGTATTCAGAAGATTAAGGTGCCGCCTTGTTATTTTCTTGAAATAGCCCCCTTCTTCTATCCCATGCTAATTAAAGAGGGAAGACTCAGAGCTAAGCCTCAGCATCTCACCTGTGCCTCTGTTCTGCCTCTCACCTGTTTGTATCAAGCCTCCTTTCCTTCTTTTTTCTCTCTCATCTGCTTTGTTGTAGATTAGCCTTTATTTTTAGCCTGTGCACTGCCTGACCAGACCTATATTTATCTTTTTTTTTTGGTTTTGTTTTGCTTACATTTCTTCAGCTGCTTGCTGCTTCTCTTTTTGCCTGCCCAGTCACCCAGTCTTTCATTCTGTCAGTAGGTGGACTAGCCCTGTTTGGAAAAACCCCAGTCAGTGTGTTAATGGAAAGACTGCTATGGCAACAGACACACACATAGCATTACCCTTCCTTTTCTGACTGTATAGTTTGCTTTCTTTTTTTTTAAAATTCTTCCTATAGTAATATCTCTCCCCCAGTCCTATTCAGATGAGCTCATAGGTTTTCCTCTCAATGTCTCACTTTAGAAACACTGAGCAGGATATAGACTTGAAGTCTTTTAATATAACTCATTCAATCAGCAGCCCTTGCATTTGAAGTATTTACTCATTGGAACCTTTGCTAAACTGAAACCAAAACACACGCACACACACACACACTGCAGATAGGGGGAGATGAGATGAAAGGGGACGAGAGAGATAAGGTCACACAGGAAACATGCGGAAGTGGAGCTGGAACACCAGGGAAAAACCGGGGGATGAATTATGTATGCATGCTGGTCACACGAGAGACGCTTTCAGCAAGAGCTGCAGATGTTTGAGAAGGAAGAGGGGAAACAAAACATGAAGATGAGGGAACAATCCAGAGCATGCCCCTATACTGGAAATCTGCTGCATCTATCTTAAGATAGGAATGCAGAGATGTTTTTGCAAGAAAAAAGGAACATTTTCATCTGTAAGAAAGTTCTGTGACAATCCCTTTGAGCTGAGAAGCTGCATTTGTCTCCAAAAGGTTTAACATAAAGATCATATATTCATTTTAATAATCCCACAGCCCAGATCCTGTCCTATCTGCTCAGTGTGAGTCAACAATCTCTTCAGTCTTTTCCTTCCTGACCTGCAAACATCGCAAGGCCAATTCAAGGAAAAGGACGAACAGAGGAAACAGGAGGGGAAGAATTAAAGATGTCTATGTTTTATTCTCCGTACACATTATTTTTGTTGATTTTAAATGTAGACTAACATGCAACACCAAGATTTGATTTTGTATCTTAACAAAATGGCATCACCACAAAGGAATGTCTAAGGTTTCCAGTATTGTTCTGTCATTTGCTGTTGTATGGTATGAATTCAATGGATGTTATTATACAAATATACAAAACCAGTTTTGATTTTTGTTTTCTGGTTTTGTGCCTCAGGTTTTTATTCAAATATACTCTGAGAAGCCGCACATTCATTTGAATAATTGTCTGTTCTTTTTATGAGTGAACAACCATGTAAGACCACACAGTTTGCTCTTATGCTTTTAACAAACATAGGTGTGCTGGCCTGCTGTAAGTGCCTCCTTTTATGAGTATATGGGAAGGATACCTATTACTAAACAATAAAAAGTGAACATTAAAACTCACTTCACAGGAATTTCTTCAAGGCGTTTCCAGATTTTGACTTTTGAGCCTTCAGTGAGATGACTGCAGAGTAGAGGGAGTTAATAGAAGATCATATGGCTTGGCGCACACAGTACATTCAAGGTGATGTTTTTATGACAAAACAAGACTCCTCTCTTAGCTTATCTGCATGCCCTGAAGCCTGGAAACTTCCCAAGACGAAACAAGCTCGCCCTCAGATAAGAGACAAGAAAACTAGGCCACAGGAGGCTCCTGCTGGCTAAGAGAGATTTTTTGGAACTCGAAGGGTTATTGTTTCACCACCCTTAAGCAAGCATTTCTTGAGCTCATGAATACACACTTAAAACAGCGACACATCAAACTCTATCCTCCTATTAAACCACCGACCCGACAGCTTGAATAAACAACTTCTCTGCGGACAACCACGCCATTTCATAAACTGAGAACAGCCTTTGCCCAAATTATCTTGTTCAACACCATGGGGGTGTAGGGAGGTGATGAAGAACTAAATGAATGATAATTACGTTTTCTAATTATGTTGGACCTGTAGCCCAAGGGAATGAACTGAAAGAGAGTATTTAGAGACAGTTAGTATGCTGGTGTAAGAGGCCTAACCAGCAGAGAGAAGAGATGGAAAAACAGTTGGGTGAGTGCCTCAGGGTCAGATAGGTCACTTAATGCCCTTACATGGGGAGGAGAAAAAGAATAAACAGATTTACAATCATTTTGAAGGCTGCAGTTTGCTGTGCTGTTGAAGAAAAGTGCATTATACACACATAGGTTTTAATATTATTTAGTTGTGAGGGAAGAATAAATGCAATATATTCTATCAAAGCTTCTAAAACCACTCAGAAACATTTGTATTCTCCACTGCCCTGCCATTAAATCTGTTACCATTATAAGCACCATTGTTATTACTTTGTGTTGGAAAATAATATGGATTTACCCATAAGTTTACTTCCATCTCAGACTCACAAAATCAGCCTTGCTCTTCAACTAATTCCTTTGTTTGTTGTCTGTTGTTTACCATGCTTTTACTTACTCATTTAGAGATTTGTTTGTTTACTTATTTATCAGTGTTCAGTTATATATCCTTATCTTCCTCGTGGAAGATAAGTGGTAAGGGTGCAGGGCGGAACCCTTGAGTGGACACTTGCATCCGGGGAGGAACTAGGGGATGGGACTGGAAGTGCAGCACCACAGAGAGGGTCTGATTACTGATAAGCTCGCCTACAATTAGGAGTTTTTTTCTCAGACCTATACTAACATGCTGCCTTCAGTAGAAATGTGGGTATTATACTGAATGTATAGTACTGTGCAAAGTCTTGAGCTACCCCTCATTTCTTTATATTTTGCGAAGAAAATGGGAAATAGGTGCAGAGATTTATGGAAATAAAGTGTTTAAGGTAAAAAAAAATTTAACTTGAAAGTCAATATTTGGTATGAACACCTTTAGTCTTCAACACAGCCTAAACTCTCTTAGGCAAGCTTTCTTGTAATTTCTTTAAGTAGTCTTCAGGAATAGTTCTCCAGGCTTCTTGAAGGACATTCAAAGCTCTTCTTTGGATGTTGGCTGCCTTTTGTTCTGTTCTCTATCAAGATGATCCCACACTGCTTCAATAATGTTGAGGTACGGGCTCTGGGGAGGTCAATCCATGATTGATAGTGTACCATTGTGTGTTTTTCTATCCAGGTATGCTTTTATTGCATTGGCAGTGTGTTTGGGATCATTGTCATGCTGAAAATTTAAGCCATTGCCAACCAGATGGTATTGGATGGTGGATCAAAATCTGAATGTACTTTTCTGCGTTCATAATTTCATCAGTTTTGACAAGACCCCAACACCACTGGCTGAAATGGAGCCCCAAACCATGACAGAGCCTCCACCGTGTTTTACAGATGGCTGTAGACACTGTTGTACCTCTCTCCTGACCTCCTTCGTATATACTGACGAAGATTTGGACCAAAAATTTCAAATTTGGATTCATCACTACATGAGACCCATTGCCACTGATTTTCAGTCCAGTGCAAATTGCAAATGCAATTTTATTATTGTCAAACTGTGTTATCTTTGGCATTTTTTGTAGCTTCAACTAAAGAAAGATGATGTGTTTTTTCTACAGGTTGTTAGTAACAACATCCATAAAGATACAATTTAAAATTGGTTCTTTGCTACGTTGTGTGTAGACACAACACTGGTTCATCCCTTGAGTTAAGTGCCTTTTTTATGCTTGAATGATTCATAGGTCAGTGTTAAGTGGCTTAACAAGCAAAAAATAAAAAAAAAACATTCCTCTGAAATTGGTCAGGTACAAGACTGGACTGAAAATGAGTGAAAAAGCAGCCAATGTCCAAAGAAAAACTTTGAAAGACCTTCAGGAAGCCTGGAGAACTACTGCTCAAGACCACTTTAAAAATTACAAGAAAAAAAAAACAACCCAAAAACAATAACAAAAAAAAACAAAACAAAAAAAAAAACCCATCTGGCTCCATGAAGGTCAAATATAAAGAAATGATGGGTGGCTCAAGACTGAATTCTGTCAAAAAGAGCATTAACGCAATAGTTCTCCAACAAAGTTGGAGAGTGAGAATGGAAGACTACAGGCAGCCACTAGTTAGCTTAGCTTGGTGTTTGTCAGCATTTCCACCTTGTAAACGTAGTGCATTTTGTTTGTTAATGGAATAGAAAAGGATTATGTGCCTTTTTTATAAATAACATACAGTGTTTAAAATAGTGAGCTTCAAAGGTGCTGGTAAATGGTTTCTGCAAATAAGTGTTAAATATAGTATATACACTTTTAAGTGCATATAAGGATAAGGAAATACGTTTCTAAAATGTCCAAACTCTTAACTTTGACTGTTACTTTTAAATATGCTGTTTTATACTCTGTGCTGTGTGTTTGACCAGAGTGAAAAGTGTATCATCCACATTTAAGGAAATCATGCTCTGTAAATCAGTGCCTGAAGCAATATCTAAACCTGATGGACATCATGTGATCTAAGGGGAATAACTCCATTATTCAACAGCTCCAGTCAAAGAGCAATATCATCACTCAGTGCATGAAAATTAATTATCAGGCCAAGGCTGAACCGATTTGCTGGTTTGTCTTGAGGAGGATTAACAACACTCCATACTCTCCATGTGGCAGGCAAGGTTAGAGGAATTTATGTTTAGTCTCCACCTGGGACCAGCTTGTAGAGGCTGCAGGCGGGTGCAGAAAATAACCAGCGAATAACTGTTCATACAGACAAAAAGAGGCATGTTCAGATAGACACCCAGTTAAATGGTAAACATGCAAAAGATCAGGTGATAGCATCAAATGCTGCAATAAAAATATAAAGTGGCCATTATGCAAACTGAGGACTCAGCTGTTCCACTGTTCCATGTGCACCCTGCTGTGCGGAAAATAGTGATGAGAAATGAGATGGTCCGAACTATTACTGTGCAAAATAACCTTTTAAAACAGCAAACCCCTTTAAAAATTAAGTGCATGTGACAAAAAGGGGAGAAACAGTGAAGGTTGTTATGCTCTCTCAGCAAAGCATTTGAGTGTGACCCAATGCAAAACATGATGACCTACTTTTCCATTTCACTCTCTCTACTGTAGCTCTCCCTTCCAGAGCAACATCCATTCTAGTCAGGTTTAACAGAGTGTACAGTGAAGTCACTCTAGGCACACTATCTGTTGTCTACCCCTCTTTGTATTCCCTGAATGCATGAATTGGACCATAAGGTTAATGAAGCAGAGTGTCCATACATACAGTCATAATACACACATTATCTCTCTTTATCAACCTTCCCCTCTGCCCTGCTGGTGTTTCCATCCAAAGATCAAGATGTCAGCCTTTGATTACCTCACTGCCAACAGCAGCCATCTATTCATTTCCTTTCTTCCATGCCACCAACAAGACATATGGTTCCACTCTTTGCTTTATCATCTCCAGTGGAGACAGATGTGGGGGATGGGTTGTGAGGGCTCACATGTATAAACTAAACGAAGGCTGAATGTTGACGCCTGGGGTGAGAGGAGACATGAACCAGTTTATATGAGTGAGCAAAAAGAAGGAACGATGACGAGTGAAGGACAACAATCATGAAGCTCACGTGGTCTTTTGTTTCTAAGCTCAGTTATTACAATGTATAACTGTCCAGGCAATGTAAACAGTGCCTATTAGTGGCCATAAGGTGTGATATGATTTATTAAATAGATATCAGCTTCTACAGCTACAATGTGAGTTTTTACATTTAATCACAGAGACCTGGAAAAGATACAAAAAGATATTTGAGGGTACTACATGTTTTTGCTTCAGGCTCAGTGCAGCATGTAGAAACATACAGATACAGATTTGATCAATGTCATCATAATCACTGTGTGATGATGATATGACAGAAAATCCCCTAATGCAAAGGATAAACTGTATGTGTGAGCATATATACAGTTCATCCGTGTGAACCAGCTGCTGTCAGAACATCTTTGGGACTGAGAAGAGGAACATTTATTAGACTCACAAGTCTTACTGAGTCACTTCCTCAGCTTTGGAGGGGAGAGCCATCCCACTGTAGCATGAGTAGGAACCTTAATATTGACAGATTAGCACAAGACTCTGGTGGTGAGGGTGTGTTGGAATCAGGAAGGTCAACTGCTTATACCTATTGTATAGAGCAGGTAGTTGATGTGACACATCAACTGTCTGCATTGCGAGTCATAAGTTTACTGAGTCACTTTACTATTACATAAGCCAAAGTGGTCAGGGAAAAATTATAATGTTTGTGACACACAGCCAGAGGTCCAAAGAGGGAGCTGTAGATTGAGTTATCACTGCTTGTCTGTATACTTTACCACACTCATTAGAATAATGCCCTGTAATCCTATTATCACCACACTTCTTTTGTCTCAACAACAGGATTAACTTGATTGACCAACCACTAAACAATGTACTGAAGAATATGCATTTTCTTAACTGCTTATCCCAACTGATACTGGACAAGAGGCAGGGTCCATCAGAGAGACAGACATTTATCCACACCTACAGCCAATTCAGAATCACCAGTTAACCCAAAATGCACGTCCTTGTACTGTGGAAAAGTTGTAGAAGAATATAGGAATATATGAGAATTAATTAAAGGCATCAAAGATACACACCTCAGGAGCTACACAAGAAACAAATATCAAATTTAAAAAGAATAGTACACCAGTATTTAACAGATCAGACACTTAATATGTGAGTCTGATTTAAATATCCTGTATGCCAATCTCATTAGGAGCTGCCTTACCATAAAAATATGTTCATACATATAAAGTTCAGTTCAAATTTCCTGCTTTAATTGAATACATTACGGGTAAACATGTAAGGATGATATCCTGACTTCAAGCATTGATTCTAGATGGATATAATCTCCCACCATCTACTGCCTCACATTAAGATTTTTGTAAGAATTCATGGCAGCTAAATGGAAGCTGAACGCTCAAAGCATTTCATGCATTACCAGGCTCCTTCATGACATAAAAGCCTGGTAATTAATTAACAATATGTTATCAATAATGTTACTGGATATGAATAGGAAGGCGGTTTGTGGAGAGGTTGATAAATGCAGAAACAAAATTAAGTCAATGTGAATTTACACAACTCTCTTGTAAATGCAAAAATATTCTGCTGGATAAACTTGTGACTGTGCTTATGGAGGACAAAATGGTCTAAAGCCTTGCAGCTAGAATTGGATAGCAGATACTGATCAAACTATTTAGATGAAAATGTGGATTTTATTTTTATTATTTCCTGGTAAGTACACTGTGCAAAAGTCCAGGAAATCACGGGGCATTCAATGGAAATATGTATCACAAACAGCTGAAGTAATTAAGACAGGATATGTTACTAAATACAACTCAGAAAATAATATATAACACCCTTGATAATAGTGTTTTATTTTAATATTGCAGCCTCTACTCTAAGGGCCACAGTGGTTTCCTGTTTGAATTGCCTGAATTTGGGGATGTTTGCTGCTGTGCAGCTTACGTGGAATATGTTTTTTAAGAGGATGGAGATGTTATTCATCAGACAGATGATAATGGAGAATTCCACTTCCTAAACCACTCAGAGGCTGTCAGATCTGTGTATCAGTCACTCACTGACAGATGACACAGTGAACACAGCTGAGGGATGTCGTCAGTGCAAAACACAGAAAAGGAAAGATGGGCATGTGTGTCTGTAACTTTGCTGTGATCATTCTGTCCCAAAAAGTAGCTCGTGTGTATAACCCTGAGTCATATGAGTGAGAGTGTGTGGACGTAGACAGTCTGGATAAGAACAGCACACATTCTCCTCAACATGCTCTCCTATTCTTTGGAGGTCACACTAGAAATGCTCTGCTCAGCTGCCTGACAAGCATGAGTGTGGCTGTTGATCATCTCCCATCCTCCTTCTCTGTTGTCCCTCACATTTTTGGTGTCAAAGACAGACATCAACATGACAATATTACAGCCACCCCCACTCACAACCTAACAAGCATGTGTTGTGCTGGGGTGTTTGGGGTGGCTGCTCATTAGCTTTGCTCTGACAAGATGTTCGCCTCCGTCACATGCTCATGTGCAGCATGCCCCGGCAAAGGTCAACTGGTTCAACACAATGAATGACAGGAGTTAATGGTTTGACTGCAGAGAAGAGGGAATGTTTTAGAACCAAACTGCCCTAAGGGAAATTCTTGGTATCTTGATTAAGCAGCTACAGAAATGGCACACAATTAGGAAGCTTATTGTACTGATTATTCTTGACAAGCTAAATGAAAGAGGCAAGCTCTTGAGAGGCAGGGCTACAAGAATGCAGAAGAAATGCAGCTGGGTTGACTTGTGACTCTTCAGAGCTTTCCTTTAGGAGAAGGCTAGACACACTGACCCTACAGGTGAGCAGGAATTTAACACCACAGTATAAAACATGCTCAGATGCATGCACACACCCACACCACAAGGAATCTATAAGGTGCCTGCCTCCTTTATAGCACTATGGTACTTTCAGAGCAAACATTTGACTTCTGACACATTTCTGTGTTTTACTGTGGGAGGGATTGGTCTTATATGAGGTTTTAAACGCTGTTCAGCATCAGTCAAAACACACTGGATGATATTTGCTGTTGATCAAGGCCAGATCTGGGATTTTTTTAAAAAAACAAACAAACACCTGAAACCAAGGCTTTCCAGCAAATCCACTTCCACACTATTTTAAACATTTAACCATGTGAAAACTGAGCAGTGAGCAGTGAGCATTCGGCTGCACTCAACTTTCATAATTCATAAAGCAGTAATGACACATTTTGGATTTATGGAGTAAACTTTTATGGTAAATGGTAAATGGACTGGTACTTATATAGCGCTTTTCTACTCAGTTTCTGTGTACTCAAAGCGCTTTATACTACATGCCACATTCACCCAGTCACACATACATTCATACAGCACTTTTATCTATACTTAAGTGCTAACATTCACACACACTCACACTCCGATGAATGCATCGGGAGCAACGTGGGGTTCAGTATCTTGCCCAAGGATACTTCGGCATGCAGACTAGGGGAGCCAGGAATCGAACCACTGACCTTCCGATTAGTAGACGACTCGCTCTACCTCCTGAGCCACAGCCGCCCCCATATCTTTGCATTCATTAAACTCACCAGCTCGTCAAGATTTCGCATGTCACATAAAACTCTCTTCTGTTGCCAGATGAAGGGCTCTGGATCTGGTTCTTCTTCATCCTCCACACTATGACTGCTCTCCTTCCTACTGAAACACCTGCTGGGCGAGCTCTGCTCAGCTGGTTCCCCTTCATCGATCCGCAGGCTCTCCTGATCCCGGATCTCCTCTTCGATCTCCTCCTCCAGCTGGATCAACATTGGGGCCAGCATGCCAAATTTGGACCCACGTCGCGCCACCTCAAGGAGACACAGAACAAAATTCTTCTCGTTGCATTTCTCCACCAAGTCGTTGGTCTCAAACATGAGGACGTCCTTGATCCAGAGCTCCTGCCTGCACCAGGTGATGAAATTGGACACATTATCCCGCGCCACAAACGAGCCAGAGACAACATTGCGAAACTGAAAGACGACATCTTTAGATGGCACCTTCATAGACTGTGCAGCCTCTGGATACTCCAGCTGGAAGTCCTGCGCGGTGCGGTTCACATTGTTGGCGTGCCTACAGAGGACACAGCCCGTCTCCAGCCTTTCCATAAAGGTGTCCGCAGTGATATCTAGATCATACAGGGTGTTCAGCCATTCAGCTAGATCCTCCTTCATTGCATACAGGTATTCCTCACTGGATTTAAAGGGCCGGATACTCTTGGATGCGGCGGACTGGATGTTGCTCTGATCAGCCATATTGTCGGATTATGTATCAATAAAGTCTACTTGATAATTCCTGATAGTCTCATTGCACAACTGCGCTCCGAAGCCTCATGCGCAAAGAATGGGAAAATAACCGTGTGGACGCACCCATGCCGACGTGCCTGTGCGGTTTCTCATGGAAGCCCCTTGAAGCCAGGCTTTGTATTGTCAGAAGCATATCGGGATGCGGAGCGGCCGTGGCGCATGGATGCGTTTTCCGGATATCTGCGAAATTCGTTTCCTTTAGTGAACGCATCGCCGAGTCCCAGAGTGAAACCGGAGCAGTCCTGGACGCCGACACGCACCCGTGCGACGACCAGTTAACCTACCCGGTGGCCGGTGGGTCCTCTCACCCACAAAAATCCACGTGTCGCCATATCTGTGTGTCCGAGGCGGTCAGTCAGAGCAGACTGAAATCAAGACCACTCATCAGCGCAGAGTCCACAGCCAGTTTCCGTGCAAATAGGCTCAGCCCATGTTGCGCCGCCTCTTGCGCTGAATATGTTGACCTGCTGTAGCTTAGACCAGCAGAGCGACTCGGTGGCACATCCCATTATGAGGGATAAACGTTCAGCAGAGGAGGGAAACTTAACCCCCTGTTTCCCTCAGTGGTGTTTAACAGTAAAGGATCCTAAAATGCAGTTATGGAATTTAACTAAGTAGGCTGTATTTACTCTAACACTTTCTTTCCATTCTACTTTTACTCAGCGACTTCATGGCATTTATCGAATAACTTCAACAAATAAACAAATAAACATAAAAAAAATTAAATTAAAATAAAAAAAGTCAATAAAATAAAATAATGCAAATAGATGTAAATATATGGAATTTGTCACTATTTTCATTTTTTTCTTTTACAAACCCATTAATTGATTACCGGATTAAATCATTACACGATTATCCATAATAAAAAAAATAACCATAGTTGCAACTTCAACAGTAAAATCCAGCATTTACATTAAAGCATCACTAATAATAATTTACTGATGTAAATATAATAGTATAACTATTATACTATTATGCAGTAGTAGCTTAGAAAAATATGATCTAGTGCAGAAAATGTGAGCTACTAGCGCACATCTTGTGAACTGGGTACTTTATTTTTAATACTGTATGTACATTTTCATGATCGTACTTTGATGATTTTATTCAAAATGCTTTTGGGGGGGGGGGGGGGGGGGGGGTTACCG
>VUQI01012943.1:2990-13694 GCA_015106735.1 Paratilapia polleni
CACACACACACACACACACACGCACACACACACACACACGCACACACACACACACACGCACACACACACACACAACAGATATCGTCAGCACACACAGACGCCAGCGCTGCAAGAAACACAATGCTCACCTGGATAAACAAATATGGAATCTCTTAAACACTGAACACTTTCTCGGTATCATTTCAAAAGCACTTAGGTTCAGATTATATGTGCCGCAGTCCTTATGCAAGTCAGGATTAGTAAGCCTCTGATATTCACTAAACAGACACAGAGGACTGAAGTTTTATGAAACCACTGTACAATCTTACATATTTACTTTGTATGAAGAATCTGCCCCTATTAATCCTTGCCCACATGAGTCAAAATTATAACCTGATATATCAAATAGACAATCAGAGAGAAAAGCTCCCACCAGACACAACAGTTATCTGCTTAAGTAAAAAAACATCAGTAGTTATTTGCTAAAACATTTCTGCTTTTTGTAATGCCCCTTGTGGTCAACAGTAAAACTGGGGTACTGAGTTTTGATAGATCAAATAGATATATGACTCCCTGATTTTCCCCGTCTGTGACTTTGATAACTTTTGCAAGGTTTGGTCTGACATCATCTGTGTGGATTTCAGTGAACACTGAAAAAAATGTGTGACTTGGGAAATATCTTTCAACTGTGTCAAGGTGAAAAAAACAGTGTGGCAGGAATTCACATCATAGTAAACCCATTTGTTCAAATTGGGCATATGGTTGGTGGAGGTTAAATATTAAAAATAATAATGCTTTTAGCTGATCAATATTGTGCATACTTCACACAGAAAAGAGGATTTAGGCTGTTTCATTGCCTTCTGTCTCTTTATATAACAGTTTGTACCCATAATCATTACACATTTGCAATAATATAGGTGGAGATGTAACAATAGAATATTAACAATAACAATAGAATGCAATAGAAATTAAGCCATATCACTATAACCCACTAGACAAGTTTTTGGCACCACATTGTGGGCTCCCCCGTTATTCTTCATTTCATTGTTATAACCTTGTTCCAACAAGTTATAATCAGTAGCTGGTTGCACTTATACATCTGACCTAGAAGAGGACTGTGGTCTATCTATCTATCTGTCTATAATGCTGATCAAATATATTTGTTGAATGTCAGGCTACATGACATACAGAGGAATGCTGAATTACAATCGGACTCTTCAGAAAGCCACAAAGATGTTGAATTCTAATTTTAGAAAACCTTAAAATGCATACAAAATACACCGCAGTGAAACTTTAGCACTCCCTTGTGATTAGAAATTTATCTGGCACAACATGTATACTATGTGTGTCTAGGTAAATGTATACTTATTTTTTATACTTAAAAATTACAAATGCAAACCAACAAAATGTGTTACTTTAAGGAGAAAAATGCCAAAGTCACCATGAGTGCTTCAAACAAGCACGTGAACACTGAGCACTCCAGAGACTGTGTCAAGGAATGGACTGTTAAAGGATTCAGAGCATGGAATGTCTGGCAGATCATTACAGACCCAGTGTGGGAATTCAGAGAGACACAGTGTGTGTGTGTGTGTGTGTGTGTGTGTGTGTGTGTGTGTGTGTGTGTGTGCATGTGTTGTTGGGGTGTGACGTGCATGTGTTGTTGGGGTGTGACATGCATGTGTTGTTGGGGTGCTGTGTAGAAGATTATTATAAGGTCAAGGCAGGAGTGCGAGGGAGAGGGAGAAGGCTGGAAGAAAGTTCAGTCATAGGTTAGCCAGTGCAGATCATCCCTACAAAGTGTGGGATTTATTTGTGTGTGAGTATGTGTGTGTGTGTGTGTGTGTGTGCGTGAGAGAGAGAGAGACAGAAAAGAGAGTGTTCAATGTTTAGTTTCCCATTGGGAAACACCCCTGGAGTGAGTGTTTGTCTTTGTAAGGCAGAACAAGGGGGAGGAGACACAGGGGAGAGAAAGTAAAATAGAGTGACAGGGACACTGTAACTGTGAGTGTATGTCTACACTTCATCAACATCTTAATATATCAAGTCCCTTAGTATTCCATGGATGAAGGCTGCGATCATTTTCAGGTACTTTGGTCTTTGTCCAGGCTCACCAACTGGCAGGTTCATTTCTGTCATCTCTCTCTTTATCCCTGAAGAGAATTTCCATTTGCAGCTATTCCTGAAATACTGAATACTTGATGTACAATTTGTTCTCTTACGGTGATATCAAAGAAACATAAAAATGTGTAATTGCTTAACTCCTGAAATTCTGCTTCAAGTATAAAACAGCTAGTTCAAGAATATTTTCATTTGACTTAACACAGTCTCTGCCATGTTTTTCCATGGGTAGATGCACTAATTAATATACCGGAATGCTTTCCATTTTAAACTGCTGTTGTAAAATCTGCAGCCTCTTGTGAAATGTACTGCAAAAGTTTAATATTGTGATGATGTTGTGTTAACATAAATTGCACAGTCTGGAAATGCAAAGGTCCCAGATCTCCACCAAAAGTACCCCTGCTGTGTGTGTGTGTGTATGAGCTCAGCACTGTGTGGGAAGAGCATATTTCTCAAACTGACTTGCATCAGAGCATCAGGCTGTTGACATGGATGTCTGCAGTTGAAAATAAAGTTATTTTTTGGACATCTGTCTATACACTACATACAGCATGTTGCATGAACTGCATAACGTAGAATACATGAAAAAAATTGCTGTGACAAGCTTGCTTCATTTTGGCAGGAAACATTCAACTGTCAAGTGTAAAAATGCTGTCATGTAAACTGATAAGTAAAACTGCCAAAAAGCAACAGTTCATTTTACAGCTTTGAATTTCTTTTTCTGAGTCACAAAAGATTATGAGATAACGATTCTCATAGTCAGTGATAAAATATTTACAATTTGTGGTCATACGATAAACCTGTGAAATGGGATTACTGAAAGGACAGAATACTACTGTTCTATGTCTGTGTCAGTGAAAGACGTTCTTTATAGAGAAGGTGCAGTTTGTTATCTCTCCCATTAATTTTGTGCCAGCTAAATGTTTTAAGGCTTTAAAACAGTTCAGTTTTTTTAAACACTAATGACAAAATGTTCCAGCAATCAGTGTTTTCACAATAATTTTAAAAATTTAACTTTCTGCTCTTTCTTGGATATATATGTTCATAGAAACAGAAATATTCTGGGAGGTCTTGAATGATTAGTGATTCATGAGTCACTGGTAAGTTCAAAACAGTACTCTGGTGGGGAAAATGTTAAGATGAAAAATAACTGAACTTTCTTATAAAAAAATATGTCTTTGATTTCCTGGGACAATTACAATCTACCAAATTGTAATTTTAAATCAGTATCAGCCCAGAATGTCACAATCTATGCATCCCCTGTATTGCATTGTTTCCAAAGTTGTATCCTATTATTTGCTGTTGAAAGGGCTAAATGCATCCTTGAAGACTAATTCCTTTTCTGTTTTCCCTCTTAGAAATTATCTACACAGTTTTCTACACTGTTAAACATTATATCATTACATCAACAGTACAACAATGATCAAAGTGGTAAAATTACCTTGATGCTGTCTTAGCCACAATCTTTTTTCTCTAATACAGCATGCACTGTGTCTGCATTGCATTCTGCTCTGAGGCAATTGTCAGCAGAGAAATTGGTATCTCAGTCTCCTAAATGATGGATTTCTCCTTGTATATTTGTGGAATATCTGTTCAAAATGATTAGATCTAGAGAGAAGCCCCTGGTCTTTGATTCCAAGAGACTGACAGCAAAACCCTGAAATTTACCACTGATTGAACACCATTGCTGTTTTTCTGTAAATGTCTTGATTTGATGTGACATTTTCTACGTTTGGCCACAGCAGTGAAAAAATCAGCCAAGCACACAATGAAAGAGGTACTGCAAGTTAAAAATGCATCATCGTGTGTTTTTTTTCTTTTTCTCTCTCTGTGTATCATATTTCCAGCAGTACAGCAGTGATGCAGCAAGTGCACAATAAACACCTTCAGATAGCTCATCAAAGAGGATTGTGGTCGAACTGGATTCATTAGTGGGAAATTGACTTGACAAGCGTGACCAGAACTAGCAGACTATTGATCAGCTTCTGTCATCAGTATAGGTGATTTGTGCTAGCAGCAACAACAATGAGAGGGAGGAGCAGTGAGAAACAAAAGCAGAAGAAGGTGGGGAAAACTGCAAAATACCAGACCAGCCTGTTAAAAGAAGAGGCAGACAGAGGTTAGGCTTTCAGGGACTAACTTAAGAGGGGGTCAGGAGGTTAATAATACAGTGAAGAATAATTAAATTTTCAGGTCACTGTGATCCTGGTTAAAGAATACATAAAAATTACTTACACCTTTGGGCTACACTGAATAAATTGTCTAAGTGCATTAACCTTATTACTGTTTTTGTTGCAGTTAACCAAATGTGGGTTTCAATTCTTTGCAAAATGTAAGCTTCAAATTTTTTAAATTAGAAGTGCCACTTCATGTGACTAGGAACTGAACTTCGGCTAGTAACTAGTTGTGAGCAGTAGTACAACAGTGTTGTGTGCTATTGTCAAATGGACAATATTGTTATTGTTAAAGGTTGTAGTGCATGTTTGAAAGGATACATATCCACCTCTGCATTTCAGTTCCACTTTGAAATGGCAACCTCTCACTTTGCTCACTTCTTTTCCCCTCATCCCCCAACCACTCGCAGCAAAAGACTGCCCCTCCCTGAGCCTGGTTCTGCCTGAGGTTTCTTCCTGTTAAAAGGGAGTTTTTCCTTTCCACTGTTGCCAAGTGCTTGCTCATAGGGGGGTCTTCTGATTGTTGGAGTTTTCTCTCTAATATTGCAGGGTCTTTACTAGGGTTGGGAGAGAAAATCGATATTTAGATGCATCGTGATGTGGACGTGGATCATTCTGAATTGATTTACAAATGTCAAAAATCGATTTTTTAAAATGTTAATTAATAACATAATATTGAGGAACGCGAAAGGTGGAACTCGGAAGTGCAGAAGGGCAGCGCCCGGACAGTCTATGGCGTGCACATAACAGAGACACAAGGTGGCTAATCCGACTGGTGTTCGGATTTCTCGCTCACCCATTCTTTGCTTTGCTTGTTGTTTTTTTTTAACACAACAGTCTACTGTCACGTTGTTTTTGACAAAAAAGAGCATCCAAGTTTAACTGGTGACATTCCCACGCTACAGCGCTAAAGAACATACACGTGACTGCGCCAATGTCTGTTCATAATTTCGCCAACGTTAAATTGTTTGGTAAATGTTCTCGTTGCCATTATTATTCTTCCCACACACTTTTATGTGATTTAAAGATGGTCAGCCCCACAGCTACAGCACAGACTTTATATTATCTGCACTCAGATGGAGTGGATATTAGTCCGTTGGTGTGACAGTCCATCCAGATTAACCTGTGACACATCTGCACCTGGATTCATTCTCACCAGATTTTAGCTGAAAAAATCCTATTTCATGTTCAATAATCAGACATGACCTCTGCAGCTGTCAGTGTTTTTATGTACTGCTCCCTCACAAAGAAACTATGAAATAAATAAAATGCAATCAAGTTTGCATCGATAATCGTTTTATCATTGCATCGCAGCCCTCTGAATCATAATCGAATCGAATCGTGAGGTAGCTCAAGGTTCCCACCCCTAGTTTTTACCCTACAATATAAAGCGCCTTGTGGCAACTGTTGTTGTGATTTGGAGCTATATAAATAAAACTGAATTGAATTGAATTGAATTAAATCAGTCAGTACTAATCAGTGTGATGATCAATTTACTGTTACCCTTTGTTCCGTGTTCCTTCACATATAGAGTCTAGAGTCTGTGAGAGAGATAAAGACATAGATGGGAAATAAAATAAGATATATTGAGAGTAGTGGGGCAGCTGGAGAAAGGAAGAGGGAGGAATGGGTTTCATAAAGGGCTTGACATAGCTGGGTGTAGACAGTTGAAGTGGTGAAGATGTTTCACATGGAAGTAACATGTAGCACTGTTTGTCTTCTCCCCTCTTGGCAGGAGTGCTGGTATTTTTAGGCCCCACTACAGTGTTTCTCAGCTGAGCAGAAGAGAGAAAGAGAATGTGAAAGAGACAGATGGAGAGGGAATCATATAGTAGGGAGAGTAGGGAGCGACACAGTTAGAGAGTGAAACTTTACAACACTCAGAGGCTCTGTATGCAAATTGAAAGAAAGGTGAGTTAGAGAAGGGACATGAAAGAAAAAGAAAATGTGAGCGAAGTAGATGCAGAGCAGTAAAAAGAGATGAAAAGTGGATTTTCCCCCTCTTTCTCTCCCCTTAAAGTGGTACAATAAATGTGCTTTTAAGAACAGCCTGTGGACTAAAACAACATCCCTAAAGCGCTGATTTGTTCCCAGAAATCTAGAACAAGTTTTCCATGCAGGTCCACCTTGATGGAAACACTCAGGTCTCATTTGGTGTAGCAAAAGATTTATTTAAAAACTGATGTTTGTTTAGATCAATCAAATATCATAATAGAAGGCTATTGTATGGTAAACTGTGATAAAAAAAAAGATTTTATTGCTCACTGTGTGGAAATTTTCTTTTGGCTTTGCTAACAAATTTATATAATGTTATGTGCTGGCATTTACATAGCACTTTCCTAGTCTTACTGACCACTCAAAGCGCTTTAGACTACAAGTCACATTTTAACCATACATTCATACAGCACTTAATTATATACAGTTCAAGCACTTTACCTACCCCCAATCCATGGCCAATTTACCTAACGTCTTTGGACTGTGGGAGGAAGCCAGAGTACCCACAGGAAACCCACGCAGGCACAGGGAAAATATGAAAACTCCACACAGAAAGGCCCCAGCTGGGGCCAGGAACATTCTTGCTGTGAAGTGATAGTGCTAACCACTCCACCATGCCGCATAGTTGGCCTAGAAGATAGCTCTCACTACCTACATCTAAAATTCATGAAGACCTGCCTTTGAATTTGATTTGACAGACTTTAGATTTGATTCAGACTCTCTCTGACAGATTTGAGACTTGACTTGGACACAGTTTGTCAAACCTGAGACTCAACTTGTGAGAGACTAGAGACTTCACTCAAGAATTTTTTTAACAGACTGGTGCACTTGTTTTGATGGACATATAGACCATAACACAGCAAATCCAACTCAGACCTGCCTTGGCAGGCTTGAGATTTGAATTCACTCTGACACACTTAAGAACTGAAATAAAAATTCGCTCACAGACTTTACAGACTTGGACTGACTGACAAACTTGAAAATGAACCCAAGACTTGGTCTGATAGACTTGAGACTTATGGCACTGATTCTGGTAAATTTGAGACTGCAGACCTGCTTTCAGAGACCTGAAAGTTGACTTAATGTCACTATGACAGACCTAAGTCCTGAGACAAAGTTGCTCTCACACAGGTGGGACTGAGCTTGAACTCACTTTGACAGACTTGTGGACAAATGTTGTTGGTTTTCTCCAACAGATCAGAGAGTTTCTCAAATATCAATAGCAGCAAATGGCCTTTTGTGTCTTGCAAAAAGTATTACAAGTAGTCTCAGTACCTCTGAAAGTTTTCTGTATCTAATAATCTGTGTTTGCATTGAAATAGCGCTGCTCCATGCAAAAGACAGGTCACAGCAACTGGGTTCTTTTCCCCTTGCAGTCATTCAGCAAATCTCTTAGTGCAGCATTCTGCCCTGCAGTCCAGTCAGTTTATTAGCCATTACCCAAAAGAGGAAAACGTGGACATTGGCATTTTAGTGAAAGGGAGGTCGGAAGCAGGAATAATTTGCGGTTCTACCTAAGCGCTATGCTGCTTGCAGAGTTAAATGGCATTGCACGGGTGTAATTTCCTGCCACTGCAAGAGCTTGCCTATAAGTCACCCACTGCCTTCTCAAACAGACTCCCTCAGAGCAAGATTATGTGATTAGGAGAGTAACAAAATGTCAGCCTGACCCCCTGACTCTACCACTGACATAGCTATTTGGTGGAAAAAGTCAAATGAAATAAATAGAGTATGTAAATAGCTCAGTAAAACAGAGGACAGAGAGAATGGTTCTTGTCTTGTTTAACTCAACACCACAGTTACAACATAACACACTGGCCAAGGCAAGATTTTGGTCCGGCAGGGGCCATATCTTTCAGTCCATTGTATCTACTCATAGTACACTGTGACAGTAAAAGGATCATTTTCTATGTTTCTTTTCATCTAAGTGAATAAATTTCCCACCGTGGGCGGGAAAACAGGAAGTCTAGCACAAAACACTTCTGGGAAACGCATAATGAGTCATTCAGAGTTTGATATTGTACGTGGTGGTTACCACTTCAAACTTTACTTTACTTTACAAACATTTATTTTAGGGACATATGGTGGTTTGAAGTAAGGAACTAATTCTCCTCTGAGCCATTTTATTTCCTTGAGTGTACATGGTGCAGCTGGGAATCGGGTTCTCTCATCCATTTCAGAAAAAAAAAATTAAAACATGAACAAGGGTAATCTTTAGAAATGCTATTGTTGAAACACAATTAAAGATCTAGAGAAAAAAAACCTCAATTATCAAATCTGTGTACTTTGCTTTTACTTTCAAATTTTAAAATAATCATTCATCATTCGACTGGAAAAACGTTGCCTGTGATGTCATTTGCATGTATGAGACAGAATTGTAATCAAGTCAAGTTCAAGCTTAATCTTTGACACAAATAGTCTCCAAAAACAATATTCTTATTATTTAATTAACCTAATCCACTCCTATCCAGTGCACTGATCTCACATCAGCTATTGCAGATCCTGTTGTGGCTTTAAATAGCAAGAAAGAGACCAAACATCTACTGCAGTGACATCTGCCTTAACTGCCATAACAGTGTGTTTAAAACTTTTGCTTTATAATCAGCAGCTTTTGTAAGAAAATAATACTATATAGGTTACATGGTGAAATAAAACTTTTCTTTAAAAAACCACAAAGCCCTATGACATCAGTTTCATTTTTTTTTTATATTCTTTGATTTCATATTGTTACTAGTGATAGGTGGAATATTTCATCTGATCACAACATTACAAATTATGCCTTTATTAATTTGTAAAGATCAGTGAGCAAGTACTGGAAGTGATCAACCTGTACTGTATGCCTGTGCTTTCAGTTTAGGCCTTTTGATTATTTGACTTTAAATGTTTACTTTTGAATTATTCTGAGCTAATTATCACACTCATTATCAACTTTTTTAATTGATTTTTTAATGTCATCCATCTTGACAGTTTATATGATCAGGAACATTGTTTCTTAGTATGACCACTGTGACTTTCGAAATTCAGCATGGGTTGTGTTTGTCCTTTTATTCTGATCAGAGAGACCACCATCTGACTCCTTGTTTTTTCCTGCATTCCCCAAGGAAAAAAATCTGTTTATTAAAAAAGAGACCTTCTTGATTTTTTGGCACAATTGAAATTTTTACTTTAAATGCTGTTAATTGTTAATTTGTTTCTAAAGCGTAATGCCTTAAGATAACTATTTGTGTCAAACAATTGTGGGATTTTACAGGTTGTGCTGACTCCATGTGGTGTTGACCACTAAGGCCCTTTTGTTTTCCATGTTTGATTGTTTTCTCTCACCCTTTATCCATCTTGATTGCCTATTTTGTGCTCCATGACAGCCTGTGGGTTGGTTTCACTCCATGGTAACAAGACTTGGAGCAGTAATCAAAGACACAGGCTTTTCTATGCTTGAAGGGAATTGTAACCACAGTCAGAACAGATGGCTTGTCTGAAATAGCTTGTTATAATATTTTGTAATACACATTGATTCAAAAGAGTGTAGACTAACACAGTTGTGTAATAGTCAGTGTCATTTATCACCCTTGTATTCATATGGGTATATCTAGTATGAGGACTGAATGTCTAAACAAAGGTTGTAATAAAGCATGGATTTGCTTCTATTCATTGCTCATCTGTCTGCCTTGTATTATCTCAGGCACAAGCAGGATTTTAACTAAACACAGAGAACTGATGCCTCACGCTACTGAGTTCCATCATGTCAAAAGTAATACTTTTTAGTGCTTAGAGTGTACACAATAAATTACACTGCCATAAAGCTGGCACTGGTTGTAACAGACGTAGTCTTCAGCTACATAAACTTAACTGTCTTTTAACCTGCTAACAATTTCTAATTAATCCTAAATACAGCTAAAGGATTGAAATATATTTGGTTTTGCAAATATTTAAAAATAAAATTTAAAACAAAATGCTTCAATTCAATTCAATTCAATTCAATTCAATTTTATTTGTACAGCGCCAAATCACAACAACAGTTGCCTCAAGGCGCTTTATATTTTAGGGTAAAGACCCTACAATATTAGACAGAAAAGACAGAAAACCCCAACAATCAGACGACCCCCTATGAGCAAGCCTTGGCAACAGTGGGAAGGAAAAACTCCTTTTTAACAGGAAGAAACCTCCGGCAGAACCAGGCTCAGGGAGGGGCAGCCATCTGCCGCGAACGGTTGGGGATGAGGGATGCTTGAGTTCTGCTAGTTAATAAGTGAAGTGTATGATCAAGCTGGTAAACACTATCCTATCACGGGGGGGGGGGCTGTGGCTCGTCTACTAATCGGAAGGTCAGTGGTTCGATCCCTGGCTTCCCTAGTCTGCATGCCGAAGTATCCTTGGGCAAGATACTGAACCCCACGTTGCATTCATTGGAGTGTGAGTGTGTGTGAATGTTAGTAAGCAT